>JASUUF010000097.1:0-96630 GCA_030449835.1 Clausena lansium | reverse complement strand
ATGAGGACATCCGTGTTGTGTCTCTTCGACAGGCAGCAAAATTGGGCAATTGACTAGTTAACTCCAAGAAGTTTATGCAGTCACCTTCTTCCGGACTATCCTCTTTCTTCGAGCTTTAGGAGCCCTTGTTTCCCTTTCAAAAGATTCAGCATGCCCTTGTTTGATGCCAAGGAGTCCAAGCCCGGACACAATGGCATTCTTTGATATCAACCGCTTTGGGGACTTTTGAGTTGAGCTATTGACATCCTGAGATGGCCTGTTGTAAGCCTTCTTCAAAAGGTCATCTGACTGAAGTAGCGGATCCGCTTCCACTCCTAGCCAAGCAAGCCTTGATCTTTCTCCTAATTGGACATTCAAAACCCTGCATGGAATCCATTTGAGAAGTGAACAATAGACAAACTCCAACACATATGACAGTAAAGAAGAATTTATAGGTCTATTAAGGCTCTTAAAAGTTGGAACCATATTCCTTAGAGAGCTATCTCAGAGTTCTGTAAATTTAAAAACATTCCCATTTTAACTGTAAAACAGAGAAATTGTACTTCCGTTGTGAAGTCTCACTGTTGTTAGGGATCTGGACTTGGAAAGGATGCTAGTTGATTGATGAAAATTGAAATACTGAGGTGATAGATCTACACTTCAACAGAAACCACACTAACATCATATAAACTAAATAAACAATTTAAAGTCAAGTTCAACGAAAAAAACATTAAAACAAGAAGTAATTTGGTATGATAGAATAGTCAATCAATGTATATATAGAGATGTCGATCAGTTGACAAATACGTAAAAGAGAGAGGGAGAGGACCTCAGAGCCGCTAAGAACAAGTGATAATTCCAACAACATCAAAGGGTTGTGACCCGCCTCTACTGCACTCAAGCATAGCAATACTTTCTGTGACATCCTCATACGCGCTTGCATATAGCCCAATGTTTTTTTTTCACCATGACCAAGTGCAAAAGTACTCACAGATGGGATTGTCACAGATAACCTGTCGAGACATTAAAATTGACAATAATTTTCTAATACCAAAATGCGTTAGACTGGCTTAGACGTTAAGGCGAGAACAATCTTCTAAGTTTTTTTTATTTATGAACGAATAAGTGAACAAAGGAATGAAAAGGGAGTTTTTGCATCAATGTTTTACCTGTCCTTTTTACTCAGCCAGATAGTTTTACCATACACAACTCTTTTTGCATATCAAATTCCGGAAATGGATGTTACAACGTTCACATGTTCAAATTGCATGGGGAGTATTTTTTAATATCCTCTGCATTTTCAAGTAAAACCGGAAGGCGTTTCGCTGGGAACGACAAGAAACAAGCGATCAAACAAATAAAAGCATTACATGCTGTTACTGTCAGCACATTTATTTGAGCAAGATCCCCATTCTGCTTTATCCTATAATGTAGGCGGCTTTATACATATTTATTAGCTCTTGTATATATAAATGAAACTAAAAAGTAAGTGGAGAGCTCCTTTGTTATGATGAAAATAAAAAAATGAATCCGAAACAATTTCTCTCATTTTGCTCTACCTGTTGGCACTGAACAATCTTCATTTTGACATTTGCCCTATTTACCTGATTACAAAAGAATTCGAAACAACTGTTAGAAATTTTAATCTTCTTTTTTTATATATAGCCAAAAACTGTGAAGAAGATGATGTAGTTGAGTAATAGAAAAAACCTGAGTTAAAAATAAGAATATAAGCTGCCGTTAACAATTACGGAATTTCATCATGTGGGAAACCCTTCAGTAAGAGAATACTCGCGTGTTCTAAAGCGATAGTGGCGAAATATAGAATTATATTTTCAAAATATAATTATTTTTATTAATTTCATTACAAGCAACAATCAAATCAAAACAGAGGAGGAGGAGAAATTACTGAAGATGTTACGACAGTCGATGTGGGGAATGTGAGATATCTTATGCCAGTCTTCTCCTTCCCCCTCTCTGTAACGTTCTTTTAGAATAGGACAATCAATAATACTCAATCTCTGCAGTGTCGTCGATTGGAAGAAACCAATCCGGCAGCACCTTTAATTTGGGGCAACGACTAATCCTCAAATAAGAAAGACGTGGCATGATGGAGATGTTTTTCCTTTATTATAATCCTGTAATCCCACTCTTCCAATTCTTCCATTACTTCAAATTCTTAGTGATTTCAATTTGGGGAAGGCAATAACTGATGAAGATGAAGATGGGTCATCCTCACTACTTTCTTCTATTCCCAAAAACTCATTTTTTTATTGCGAGTTCCTCTAGACATGACAATTTTCCCAAAGGAGGCAAATGCTCACAGTTATCGCAATACGAAAGGTCTAAATTCCTTAGATTGGTTAGTGAAGTCAACCATTTGGGAAAAATGTTTCCTCCGTAGTGCCCAATGCCTAATTCCTCTACATTCAAAGGCAGTTGTAAGGCTTCAAGAAGTTGTTTATCTTTACTCATTCTTCCCTCCTCCCTTCTTCACCTTCCCCATCTACAACTCTACCAAACTCAAGACGCAAACAAAGGAGGTTTTTCTTATTGTAGAGTTCTAATCTCTCAGCCTCCTCTAAATGCGACACATTATTCAGCCCCTCTATTCCACATTCTCGCAGTAGTTGAAGATTTTTCAGAGATTCAAGCCTACACGTACTGCTACCATCAACACCTCCACCCACAACAAACTTTTCTAATGTTCGAAGACTGGTTAATTTGGAAATCCCTATTGGCATGTACTTCAATGAATCAGTTTGACCATTCAGTAAACTCCTAATGTTCATTAACTTCTCAATCCCCGCAGGCAATTCTCTAAGCTCTGAGCACCGTCTAATATCTAGCTTTTGTAAACTATATAATTCACACAAAGTCTCACGTAGTCTCTCAATATGTAGTCCAGACAAATTAAGATATTTTAAATGTATCAATTTTCCAACATTTTCTGGAATTTCTCTACTGACACTTTGCCTTACAACTAATGCCCTTAAACATGCCAATTTACTAAATAACGCCCGAAGTATGCTACCATTAAGAGATGGAGTGGAACGACTTCTATCATAAATGAAGAGAGTACGCAATCTATTAAGTTCATGAATGGACATGGGAAATGAAACTCCTCCTTCGAATTTTAACCCTAAGTGAAGGACTTTGTCACCAAAAGAGTTTATGACTGTTTCTTTGTTACCATTAATTTCTAGCCACAAACATTCTTTTCTACTTACAAATTTGGCAAAATCATGTACTATATCATGCATCTTGCAACTGATAATACTACCATCATCATCTTTCTCAAACTCTTGAAAGAATGAGTGTGTTGCTAAGACATTAAAATACTCTTCGCCAATCATCTCCATCTCTTCGTCTTCTTCTGCATTAAGGTAACCTTGAGCCATCCATAGTGAAATTAGTTCCTTTTTATATATTTTGTAGTCTTTCGAAAAGACAGCACAATATGAAAAACATCGTTTTACCATAGAATTAGGCGACAAATCATTATAACTCAACAACAAAGGAGGCAAAAGACCTTTCCCAATCTCTTCTACCATCCACATTTCACTATCTAAAATTCTTTGCCACTCTTTTACTGTACTTTTAGAGCGCAAGAGATTTCCTATTACCTTTGCAGCAAGAGGCAAGCCTTTACACTTGCATGCAATTTTTCGCCCGATTGGTTCTAATTTTTCAAGATCCTCAAAAGAACGACCAAAAAATGCTAACTGCTTAAATAACGACCAGCATTCCTCTTCAGCTAATTGCTCGATGAAGATGATATTTGTTGATCCCATAATACGTGCAATAGACTCATTACGTGTGGTAACCAAAATTTTACTTCCGTGGAGACCATTATTTAGACAAGAAAAGAACGGACCCCATTTTTCGTAATCTCCATCCCAAACATCATCTACGACAAGAAAATTTTTTTTCCTTCGATTGATCTATGGATACTACTCATAAGAGATTGGAATTCGCTTAAACTAGAAGTTGACTTGCCTAGACCTTCAATGATTGCTTTGGCAACTCTAATCTCCTCAAAAGTGTTTGATACATAGACCCATATAACTTTTTCAAAATTTCTTTTCACCCCATCATTATTATAGGCTAGTTGTGCAAGAGTGGTTTTACCTATACCCCCTAACCCAACTAGTGAGACGACATGAATGCCTTTTTGTTGTTCACTACGTTCACATAACAACTTGCTTAAGAGCTCATTTTTCACATCAACTCTACCACAAACCTCTCCCTCATCAATCAAGGAGGTGGTGCGCACTCGTTCTGGTTTCTTAACATTGTTATTCACATTCTCCACAAATTTAAACATATCTTTTTGAGAGGCAATACCATCTAGCTTTTCATTGATTTCCCTAATCTTGACAGCAATGTCATGACGAAGACTGAGTTGTTTGAAACCCAAAGCAGTTTGAGGCAGCAGGAAAGAAGGAACATACCTTCTTCTTATGAGCGAAAGAGCTTGAGCATTGTCATCATCAACGCCCTCAATCTCCAATTTGAGCCTTGCAGTGGTCCACTCCTCCAACACATCTTCCATGTCGTAGGATACGTCTTTGAGCTCATCCAGCCAAGAAGTAACAGCTTTGTCGTGCTTCATTTGCCTTTGCCCTGCATCTTCCAGCACAGCTTGAATGGCTTGAAGATTGCTGGTAAGCTTTTTCACTTCTTGTCGGACACCAGTAACAAGCCTCACCTGTTGTTTCACTTCATCAGCCGCAACAGAGATCAGCTGTTCCAGGAGAGAGGAAACGATCGCATCAACCATTCTGACAAAGAAAACGAGAACTTTGAAGAGTTATTAGATGTGCTTTTGTTGCGAAAATACTGAAAGAAAAGGAGTTATTGCATTCTTTTGTACTGCATTAAAAAAGTTTATGCTTATCCGTTATCCCCACCCCACACGTCAATAATTGTAGCATGTTTAATTTCCCTGATTTTACTCCACTAGTTGTTATGCGTAAGTATAAATATTCTCAAATTTGTCGCATCTTTAACGTATGAACACATGTTTTGTCTTACTGCAATATCAAGTGGAGGAATTCAGTTTCTTCAATTGGAATACAATTGATTTTGTTGCGAAAATGCTCAAAAGGAAAGTAACTTCTATGTATTCTGTGAGAATGCTCATTCAAGCATTTTGCATTATTCTTATACCACATGAGATATCAATGCGAATGCTTTTATGCTTATTCAAGCGTTTTTGCATTCTTCTCATACTACATGAAATATTTAATTTTTACCCTTGAATCAACATAAATGTGAATGCTTTTATGCTGCAAATTAAAGGAGACCCCATGGGAGTCACCGTATGGGGCTCGTTTTTCTATATGGCAGACAACTTTTATCATCAGGTAGGCCAAAGTCATTTTCTCCATTTGATCATTTCAAAAAAGTAGTGGTTCTGTTTCAGTCCACAGTTAATATAAAATTTAGAGTGCGACTGAAATAATAGTAACTAGTAATTTATTACATCTGCAGATAGATAATTTGCTTCAGAAAAAATTATATGTGAAAGATAATTAGGAAATAAATCGTTCGACGATTTATAAGATTGATTTTGGAAAACTATTCTGATGAACTAAAATTATATGAAATTACTAAGAATTTAATTAGCCTCTCAAGAATGTTTATTTAGTTGACTTATCAAATTTGATATTCGAATGTCGAAAAAGGTAAAAAGTTAAAAAAATTATTTTGAGATTTATCTACCATGTTTATATATATAAAAAAGAGTACTTATTTCTCATTAACTATGATAATTTTTAGCAATAGCAATCGGGGCATAATATATCTGCTAGATTTTTCTGAAGAGCAAAGCTTATTATATCTCCAATTGCTTTAAAGTGTCATTTTTCATTTTAAACAAGTCGCATCCAAATATTAAACTGTCATCTGTTCGTAAGATATTCACCACAAAAATTGAAGGAAATTTCTTCATTCTTGAGCGGAAAATACAAAAAGAAAAGTATAGTTTGAAATCCTGTTCCATCTCCACAGGCAGAGCTCCGAGTAAATCTTTAGGGGGCTCAAGTTCAAATTTCAAGTGTAAAGTTTTTCTATCATAGCTATTATGTAGTCGTTAGGAATTTCGAAATTTGAGAATTTTGATAGCAGTTACAGCGATTTTGATTCGGAGACTTTGATTCATAATTAAGGTTACTATTGCAAGTCAAAACTAAAATAAAAAAAATACTTAGTAAAATAAAAATCTAGGAGAATTTAGAATTAAATGAAAGTTTCAATCATTTTCAGTAGGGACTCCATTGCAGAATTGTTAAATATAATATTCTCAAATTAATTTGTAGTGGCCGGGCCCGTGCCAGTCAAAAAGAGAAAAATAAAACAAAAGTTAGAGAAACCATGCAGCCGCCCACTACAAATTAATTTGAAAAAGGAAAATGATATTTACACCCGGTCAAACCTCGGGTCAAACCCCAACTGATTAAAACGCACCGTTTTATTAATTAAAAACCGCACCGTTTGAATTCAGCAAAAAACGCATCGTTTGCCTTCAGCCAAAAACGGTGCGTTTAGTGTTTGCCTTCAGCTAAGTTTTCTTAGTTTTCTCCTCTCCATGATCGATTGAGATCCAGCCACAATTTTCCCCTGCCACCGACAGTCATCATGCGTACCCCCAGCCGCAGCCACTGCCACCGACAGCCATCGCGCGAAAGTTAGTGAGGCAGTGGATACATTTTTGGGTTCGATTATTTGTTGCTTTAGAAGTAATATGGGTTCTAATGTTATGGTCTTCGATAAATTGATCGATAGTTATAGGAAGAAGGATATGGTTAGTGAGGCAGTGGATACATTTTTAGGTTTGAAGAATGGTGGGATTTTGCCTAGTTTGAGATGTTGTAATTCTTTGTTGAAGGGAATAGGCTGGAGTTGTTTTGGAAGTTTTATGATGGAATGTTGGGTGCAAAAATGGATTTTGATGTATACGATTTTGCACCTGATTTATTCTGTTATAATCCCCTCTTAACATGCCTCTGCAAAGCAGGGAAGATGGAAGAAGCTACAGCATGTTTTTTTTAGATTTCTGAGAGGGGCTAACCCTTGATGCTGTTACTAATGGGGCCTTTATCTGTGGATTACGGAAGGCAAAATGAAGCAGCAATGTATTTTGATGAGATGTTTAATTATGGTTTATTGCCAAATAATCTTGTTTACACTGTCTTGATTGATGGGCACTTCAAAGCAGGTAAGTTAGTGAAAGCTTTTGCAACATTCAAATGCATACTTGGGTTGAGGGTGCTTCCAGATGCGCAAACCTATAGTGTCTTTATAAATGGACTTGCTAATAATGGGAAAACTAAGGAGGCCTTTGAGATCCTCTCAAAAGCAAAGCTCGCGTGAAAAATTTCCAGTGCTTCAAAGAGAAAAAAAAAAAATCTTTAAAACGGCGTCGTTGCATGAAAGAAAGTGGCTCATGTTTTGGTCCTCAAAACGGCGTCGTTTTCTCAAGTTTGGGGTTTGACCCAGGATTTGACACGTGGCAAACATCGGCGCTCTTTGAAAAAAGTAGTGGAATATTAGGTAGGCGAATGCGATTTCAACGTTCATGGGGTTCTGTAATTAGTCTTTTCTTTTTTTTTTGTCCGTTTGCTTTTCCTTTTATCTAATTAAGAAAAGGTACGTAGCATATTCTTTATTGATTTGAGATTCGCTGAAAAAAAAAAATCAATGAATGATTGATAGATAATATTAATTTTCTAAGTTCTTTTGAATATTAGAAACAACTATTACATATTTTATTTATAATATGATATTCATAATTATTATAGAACTTTATTTAAGGTAAATTTTTGGATTGTTAATTGAATAGATAAATATTTATTAAGTTTTTATACTTCAGTTAAGTATTTGTTTAATTTTTATATTTTAAAAATATTTCAAAACATTCCTTCTACTCATATCTTACACTCCTATTCTTACTTTTCATTTCTTTTTCATTTACTTTTAATTTCCTAGCTTTCTGCTCCACCACGTCAATAATTGTACAACATCTAGCCTGTTTCTCTTATTCATTATAATTAAGCTGACTACTCTGCATCAGCACTTGTAAAATTTATTACATTTATATTTCATTACTTGCAGCACTTAAGTAACAAAATATTTGTAAGCTACAACAAAAAGCTTAGAGCAATCTACTAATGAACTTTCTGAAGTTATATATAGTGGATTAATTTGATCTAGAATAGATTTTTTGATTATAAATCTCAATAGATATTTAATTGTTTGAGAAAACAGAATTAAATCAGTTCCATAATCATTGTAATTAATTCAGATGAATATCATACTATGGACAGATAATCAAGGAATAGCTTTTGTAAAATTGTTTTCCAAGAGCTGATAATATATTAAAAAATTGGGTGAAATATAAGTATAGTTATTGTAGACTGATCCGTTTAAGCTTGTGAGAGGACTCATCGGTCGTCAATTGTTCAAACACTGAAGAAATTTATATACTTGCACTAAAACATCATATTGGTAGCTATCAAATTTTGGGTTCAAAGTCAGAGCAAGAAACAAGTTGGAGTTGAGTTATTAACAATAAACCCAAACTGCCCAATTTTATTAACAGATAGAAGTACTCTTTGGCACAGTTAGAAAATAATAAATGATTAAATAAAATTAAAATACTTTAATGTATTTAAAGTAAAATAATTAAAATCATTTTATGTAATGAAAGTAAAATAATGTATTATCATTTATTTATTAAATATTTAAGTTTATTACTATCTTATATTCTCATTTAAATTAAATTTTTATTTAAATATAAATTTAAATTAATACTTAATAAATTTAAATTATTATAATTTATTAAATGATAAAAATTAAATGATTATATTTAAAATATGAACAATGTTTTAATACAATACAAGGGTTAGCATAAGAACAATGTCTTAATGCAATGCAGTACAATATAATGCAAGTTGTCAAATTGTATTAAGATGCACTGCATTATTTAATGAGGGTCCATTGTATTAGTTTGTATTGTATTAACACTGTATTATATTAATGTTGTGGTGTTACATTGTATTGTATTATTTCAAATAATATTTTATATCATTATTTATAAGAAATTAATATTATCCATATTTATGAGTACTCATATTGTCACTATATTATCGAACATGGGCTGGTAATAATAAACAGCATCTCAATGCTTGCAACTCTGAATTACCAAAATGAAATCACTTTGAGACCAAGAGTTTGGCCTGGAATCTCAGAAGATTTATTCGAAAAAAATTTAAAGCCGTAAATGGCATTAGATATTTGTCACATTATCCGCTTTCCTTTAAGACAGTCCAAAATTTGCCTAAGGTTTTCACAGCAAGACCAGGATGTGATGTCCTTTATGCTTCTGTGTCAGAAAGGAAATGTACAAAATGCATTTAGAATTGCCAAAGCTAGGAAAGGATGCAACAAAGCAGATTTTCTGACAAAGAGACCACCATTTGATTAGGAAGAAAAGCTGGAATAATAAACAGGCAGAGATCGATACTGAAATCAACCGTACAAATTAACCCAAAATCGAAGAAGAAACGTGGAAAGGATACCAATACATTGAACATCCGATGATACAAAGTGTGAATATCAGACTGAATATAAATAACCACCCAGCCGAATTAACATTGTCAATTGATCAATTTTACTCTCTATAGTTCCATGTTCAAACATAGGGAAGAAAAATGCTCTTTTAACAATATCTTCCCCAGTTCATTGGAAAATCTATTGATGGCAGCAAAATTGGCTACAGGCTGCCTGGAAAAGGCTTCAAAATTTGAATGAGAGCATAAAGTCGCGCAAATATTATGAACGAAGGAAAAAAGGCATAATACCACAAGAAGTAGAATACTTTTCCCCAGAGCTCTCTGGTTTTGTTTGTGCTCGAACCAATGGAAATGAATTTCTACTGATTAAACAAATCAGCCAAGATAGGTACTCTGTAGAAGCAAATAAATATTGATATGATACTTAAAATTTCAGTCCCCATATAACTAATAGAAAACCTTGTACACAAGTACGCATGATTTATTGTAAATTAAGACTGTATACTTGAAAAATAATTATCACCATTAATCTTCTGCAGAATTTCAGAATTAATTAAGGACGGGAGATTAAACATTTTAATTGCAACTATATATACACAACATGGTACTAGCATTAGGAGATCGCACCAAAACGTACCGAATTGAATATGCCTCTTGACAGCCATTGTACAAGCTTAATTTGAAACTTTACGGCAAAAGCTTTTTCAAACCCCTTGAACGTGATAAACCTCATAGATGGACATTGTTATTACAACCAACATTGAAACATGTGTGAAGAAAGGAGGTTTTTTAGAAATGCACCTTAACAGTTATGAGATATCATGAATTCAGAAAGCAATTCATCAATAATTTGACAATTTTCAGAAATCATCAACTGGTTGAATTAAAACTGTGCAGATTCGGCCCTCACTATTCCTTCTACTGCTCTTTTTCTTTAGAGAACACTTGAATTTAGAGATTGCATTTAAGCAAAAACAGAGTAGATCCGGTCATTAAATTTCTCTGCTGCCTGCGTCATTTAAACCAAAATAGTTTAGAGTCGCGGTTCAATTAAATTGAATGCAAAAATGCGCATGCCTATTTCACAAATTGAAAGAATGTCACAGTAATTGTATATCAAAAATGTATTAACATTATAAAAACTGAAAACTGTTAATTGCTATCATAATTTAGTTTTGAACATGTCAACAAAGTAAAACAGAGTAGGGGAAGAAATTACCTGCAGATGATAGCAATTGCAACCGTTTGAGAATTTAGTTATGGACCTCCTATCATATGCCCCTTATATGGAAAATGTGTGATATCTTAAGCCAGTCTTTTCCTTCCCTTCCCTGTACCGTTCTTTTAGAACACGACAATTGCAAATCTTTAGTGTCGTTGTTTGAAGAAAGTAATCAGGCAGTCCTTTCATATTAGATATTAGGACAATTCCCGATCTCCAAGAAAGAAAGACGTGGCATGATGAAGATGTTTTCCTTTCTTGTAAGAGTCCTGCTATTGAGCGAGAAGGCTGAGAGAATGCCGAGAGAAACAGCAGCAAAAGCTGCTGTTTTGCTCTCGCCTCTCTTAGCCTTAGAAATAATAAAAAATTTAAAGAAAGCCCAGCGTTATTATAAAAAAAAAAGAAAAAAAGGCCAGCAGAACTCGCCTCTCCCCTCTCTCCCTTTCACTGCTCTCTCCCTCTCTCAGCACAGCACCCTCCTCCCTCCCTCCCTATCAGTTAAGAAAAAATTAGTTTTCAAGCATCCCAATTCTTGCAACGGAACTCTCACAATTCTAGTCAGTAATCTCAGCCCTTTGCTCGTTTCATAATTATAAATAAGAAACAGAAGTAGTACCACCGCATCAATTTCATTTTCTGTCAATTGTTTGTTTTATCACAACAAAGTTTCCAAAAATTCAGAACCATGCAGCAGCCAACTTCGGAAGCAAATCAACGCATTGCCAAATGCAGCTCTGAATTTGTCTACAATTTCTTACGAATCTGAAAGACCAAAATGCAGCTCTGAATTTGTTTGTGTGAGTAAGTGATTAAGTAAAGGGAGTTGTTTTGTGTGACTTAGCAAAAGAATGTATTCACGTGATGATAAAATAAAAAAAAGGAATAAATGAAGCCAGCTGCTTCTCAACTTTCACATGGTGTCTGTAACCATCTCTGCTCCTCGTGTTCCCTGCTCTTAAAGCAAATTTGTTTCTCAGCTTGCTTTTTTATTTTTTTACATTAAAAAGTGCACGAATTTGCTGAGACGAAACGACACTGGCGAGAGTCGTTTCTTTCGCCATTCTCTTAGCAAATTCGTGCTGAGTAGCATTTTTCTTCTTGTAATCCTATAATCCCACCCTACCAATTCAGACATTCTCCAAATGAAGAGTGATTTCAATTTCGGGAAGGCAGTCACCGATGAAGATGGGTCATAATCAGTATTTCTGTTAAATCAAAACCAGTAAAGAACCGATTTCGATTCTCCCCAAGATCCACTCTATATGCTCTACAACCTCAAAGAATGATTCAATGAACACAAGCTTTCTAGAATTAAGAAATAACAGAAACAATCACACACTTGACACCAAGAATTACAGTGGTTCAGCCACAAAGTTAAGCCTACATCCACAGTGAAGGAGAAGACAGATTTCACTATTAGAGCTTATACAAGATACAAGATAAATGATACAAGTATAAAAAATCTAACCATAAAGCCTTATATATTAAGAGTAATGGATCTAGAAAGACCCTGCACCAATCAGCTGTTATTGCTTTTCGGGTTTGTTGTGAGGAAACCCAGAACTTGCCCGCGTGTATAACGGCTTTTAACAGCCTTTTAAATCCTTGGCGTACTCAAAGCTTACACACCTTGGAAATCTAAAACTGAATTACTCGAATGAATGTGCCTCTTCACAGCAATTAAACAAGCTGGAAACTTTAATGCAAATGCTTTTTCAAACTCTTCAATTGCATAAGTTAGTTAGAATCTACCTTTCTCAGTCTTTCAATTCACATATGATAGCCTGATAACACAAGGGAACACAGTAAGAAAATAGTCAACTGTGAAAATGCGAATTTTGGCATATTGTCAACTTTGGTTACCCGAATAATATAGTGTCAACACTAAATTCCTTCCTGATCCGTTGAAGCATATCAGCGCTCATACGGTTTGCTACATTGAAAATTGGGTGAAAATTTTGATATCTTTTTGCTACAACTGGAACTTAAAGAGGTTCAATTCTTGACTCCTCTGTTCTTGTTTATATTCGGTACGGATGTCCATGGAAGAAAATGGAAAAGAGAATCTATAAATTTGACAAATGCAAGTGAATGCATGAGAATTACCTTATTCACAGCAACACGAGCATAACGTTTTTAGCAATCCTTTCATTAAACTTCTCTCTTGTTCATAGTCATGCTCTGCTGCCTGCATAACTGAAACCAAATTAGTTGACACTTGTGAAAAACAACTAAGTAAAACAAAGGAGGAGAAGATATTACCTGCCGTTGTAATCTAAATTTCTTCTCTATAACGTCCTTCCAGAATAGGAGTAGGACAATACGTAATACAATATTCCTTCACTGTTGACGACTGAAGGAGGTAATCGGGCAGTGTCTTTAATCTGGGGCAAGACTGAATAAACAGGCATGAAAGATGTGGCAAGACAGAGATATTTTCCTTTCTTGTAATCCTGTAATTCCACTCTTCCAATTCATCCATATTTTGTAATGCAAGTAAATTCAATTTGGGGAAGGCAATAACTGATGAAGATGAAGATGGGCCATCATTACATTCTTTTTAGACTCCTTAATTTCCATATGAAGAGTTTTTCTAGATATGGCAATATAGCCAATGGAGGCAAATGCCCACAGTTCTTGCACCTACCGAGTGTTAACTCCCTTAGATTGGTCAGTGAAATCAACCAGTTGGAAACATTTGCCTCTGTAGTAACTAATCATTAATTGCTTTAGATTCACAGGCGGTTGTAAAGCTTCAAGTATTTGTTCTTCTTCCTCATTATTCCTCCTTCCTTCTTCATCGTCCGCATAAAACTCAAGATCCAAAGAATCGAGGTTTGACCTCTTGTAAAGTTCTAATCTCTTAGCCTCACCAAAATCTGACACATTACCCAGCCAACTTATACCACATTTTCGAAGGAGTTGGAAGTTTTTTCAGAGATTCAAGACTAGATGTTTTGCTATCATCAACACCTCCACCCACAACAAACCTATCGAATTTACTCCAACAAATGAGTGTCAGCATTCAGCATTCATCATCATCGTCCTTGCCATACCAATTGAACTGAACAATCTTCATTCTGACATTTGCCCTATTAACCTGATTACACAAGAAACCAAAACAACGGTTCTAAATTTTAATCTTTATATATAGCCAAAATGGTGAAGAAGATGATGTATTTGCTAATAAAAACCTGAGTTAATAAGAGGAAGGTAACAGTCCCAGAATCTCATCATGTGGGGAAAGCGTTCACAACAGAAGATGCTGCTTGCTTTCAAGCAATAATAACTTTCCAATTTTTTTAGGCAGCTTAATGCCCTTCTAAGAATATCTGCACCAGCCTAACAATTATTCATGGAAATTCAAATTCAGAATCATATTAGTATAATAAGTGACTTGGCCACTATATATGCATTCATCACCTTCAATTTGCTCATCTTTGTCTAGATGGTATTGTTTTTGCGTTAACTTAATTAGCTTGCAAGCCACCTGAAAATGGTTTCAAATAGTGAGTGAGAGTTAATTAATAATAATCATATAATGAGGTTCTAAGAATTAATTAGAATGAATTAATTATATGATGACAGAAGAAACAAAAAAAAACCAGAAGACATAGAAATTTACTTTTGTTATATTTAGAGCATATCTTCCACTGTCAAGTTCTTTTCCTTTAGCTCTGTTTGTCTGTGTGCTCAAACGCAATGCCTCAAGGCACAAGAACGAATTAATCATCTTCATATGCAGACTTGAAAAACTGGTTGAGGCCCTAAGGAACTTGAAAATTAGAAAAGATTCAGAATGAGTGACTAAATATTTTAATCGAAACTAATTAAGAGTACACGCCTTTAAAATCTGAAACTGAATTACTCAAATGAATATGCCCCTTCACGGCAATTGCAAGAGGTGGAAACTTTACTGCAAAGACTTTTTCAAACCCTTGAAGATGATAATCTTCCTTATAAAACAAGGAAACACAGTCAATATATGAAGATGATTTTACAATCAAATGATTATCTTTCTCATAAGAGGATTCAAGCTGTCAATATTCACTACAGTGAAACTCTCACAACAAAACTCTCATCAAAGATTCACTACTCAAAATTGATGAGATATCTCTCAAAAGGGAGAACTCTAATAATATATAAAGCCAAAAATCTAACACTCATCAATCTTCCTCGCCATCATACATATCAGGTGTGGTGAGCAATCTTCATTCTGATATTTGCCTTAAGAAGCTGCTTAGTATCCTTAACCTGATAACTTACACAAACAAAATCAACTTTACTAAAGTTTAGTCTTTAGAGGAAAAACGGTAAAAAAGATGATATATATTTATACTAAAAATTAACCTGAGTTATCCGGATGTCAAGAATCACAGCATCTCATGTGGGCAAAATCTTCCCAATATGAGATGCTTGCAGAATTGAAGCAGCATCTTATCACCTGTAATTTAATTAAGACAATAACTTTCCTCAACCATTATCATTCTCAATTTCAATGCATTATTGGCAACTAAATTCATAGGGTGCTAACTAAATGCCCTTTTAACAATATCTTCTCCAATATAACAATTATTTGGAAAATCTAAATGACAATCATGCATCGATGGCATCAAAATTTGGCTACAAAGCTGCCTGGAAAAGGCTTTACATTCGGAATGAGAGCATGAATTCGAACAAATATGATGAATGAAGAAGGCATAATACCACAGGAAGTAGAACCAATGGAAACCGATGGAAATGAGGTTCTATGAATTAGACATATCAGCCAAAACAGGTACTCTGCACAAGCAAAGTAAAAGAGAGTTACAAAAAATTATAAGATTGATATGATAATAAAAATTTCAGTCACCTTATAATTAATAGAAAACTTTGTACACAATGATTTATTGCAGTTTTAATTGCAAACTAAATATACACAACATGATATTAGCATTAGGAGACCGCACCAAAACGTACCCAATTGAATGTTTGTACAAGCTTTGAAGCTTTACCGCAAATGCTTTTTCAAACCCGTGAACATGATGCACCTGAGAGATGCAAGATATGAAATTGTTATAACAAGCCTTGAAACAATTGTGAAAAAAGGAGGTTTATGAAAATACACCTTAAAAACCATGAGATACTCGTCTTCAGGAGGTAACTCATCCGTAATGAACAATTTTCAAAAAGTATCAACTGCTTTGAGCTCCTCAGCATCACAGAGATCTTCAATTAAAATAGAGCAGATCCGGCCATCACTATTCCTTCTACTGCTCTTTTGCTTTAGAGAACGCTCGAATTTAGAGAATGCGTGTAAGGCTTTCTTCTTCAAGGTCCAGCGATCAAGCCTTGCACAACAACAACAGAGGTAGTAGTTCCATCGCCAGCCTTATCCTTGGTCTCACCAATGTTCCCCACAGAGTACTCAAAATCAACCTAAAAATTAAGAATGAGTTGGAAAACTGTTTATGGCCCAAAGAACTTGAAAATCAGAAAAGATTAAGAATGAGTGACTAAACATTTTAAGCGCAACTAAACATGCAAACTTTGAAAAATCAAATATTAACATCTAACTTTACTGTGAAGGCTCTTACAAACGCTCGAAGATGATACTCTACATACCATGATAACCTGATAACACAAAGAAACACAATGAATATCAAAGAATATTCTGACAATGCAAATTTTTACAAATGATCAACTGTGATTACCTGCATAATAGTGTCAATACTGAATTCCTTCCTCCATCCAAGCATATGATCAGCCCACATGAACCAAACGTTGCAGAATAACCACAGTGGTAGTAGTTCCATCGCCAGCCTAATCCTTGGTTACCCCAGTGTTCTCCATTGAGTCTTCAAAGTCAACCTAAAAATAAAATGAAAATACAATGCAGGTGGAAATGAAAATTCTATAAATAAAATACAATAAAAATGCAATGCAGTATTAGTAGGAAATCTTGTGCTTGAGCTTGCATTAACATCATAGTATTAGCAAATTTTGATAAATCTTTACTTCTCTGTGCATGGTTCAATTATTTACTTCCCTGTTCTTTTTTATACACAACACAGATATCAATAGAAGAAGATAGAAATGAAATTCTATAAAATAAATCCAGTGAATTACCAGCAGAACATTTTAGCATATTAAGCAAGAATTCCTTTCACTAAACTTGTCATTTTCATAGTCTTGGTCTGCTGGCTGCATCATTAAATCCAAATTAGTATGGACCTGTGAATTGCTGAAGAAGTCCTGACATTTTCTCAAATCCCTGGTCAACACAGTTACACTCGTATGAAATAAAACAAAATGGGCTAATGTAGTAAAAACAATTACATAATTACGTTAAAGAATTAATGTCACATGAATTATATATATCAAAATAGGAGATAAAACTGACAATTTAGTTTTCAACATTATTATAAAAAGTATCACAAAAATGCCGTCTCTCAGGAAGTTACATATAACAAATTATCATACATTTAAAAAAATAAATTAAATTAGGATTTTTCTATGATATTATTGATGCTATATCAATTTTTGCAAAAGACTACATATTTTTTAAAAAGGAAATATAGAAGTTTCAATAGACTATACTTGTTTCATTTTTATTATTTAATCTTTAAAAAACACGTTTAACAGATTTGATAACTAGGAAGTTCAAAATGTTAAATAATTGAAATTAAAATACTATTCTAAATAACTTTTAATTTTGTGGAACTGTTGATTAAATCTAACTGTACATATTTATACCATAATTGATTATCGTACATTAAAAAATAAATTAAATTAATGGTTATATTCATACAATATTCAATATGAAAATCAAAATATTAGAAAATATTTGCATATTCCTGTGAAACATTGGCAAAATAAAGAATTCTAATTCAAAATATAATTATTTTTATTATTTCATTACAAGCAACCAACAAAATAAAACAGAGGAGGAGGAGAAATTACCGGAGGGTGATAGTATGATGCGGGGAATGTGAGATATCTTATGCCAATCTTCTCCTTTCCCCTCTATGTAACGTCCTTCTAGAATAGGACATTTCCAAATCGTCAATTTCTGCAGTGTCGTTGTTTGAAGAAGGTAATCCGGCAGCACCTTTAATTTGGGGCAAAACTCAATCCACAAGGAAGAATGACGTGGCACGATGGAGATGTTTTCCTTTCTTGGAATCCTGTAATCCCACTCTTCCAATTCTTTCATTCCCCCAATTGAGAGTGATTTCAATTTTGGGAAGGCAATAACTGATGAAGATGGGTCATCCTCGCTACTTTCTTCTATTCCCAAAAACTCATTACCCACTCTTCTTACACTATTCAAGTAGCGTAGATCGAGTGTCTCTAGATATGGCAATTTTCCCAAAGGAGGCAAATGCTCACAGTTAACACAAAACAAAAGTACTAAATCCCTTAGATTGGATAGTGACGTCAGCCATTTGGGAAAAATGTTGCCTCCGTAGCATTCAATCCGTAATTCCTCTACATTCAAAGGTGGTTGTAAGGCTTCAAGAAGTTGCTTATCTTTCTCATTCTTCCTCCTCCCTTCTTCATCTTCCCCATCTACAACTTCACCTTCTTCCTCATCAAACGAAAGACCCAAACGAAGGAGGTTTCTCTTATTGTAGAGTTTTAATCTCTCAACCTCATCTAAATGTGACACATTGCTAAGCCCTTCTATACAACATTCTCGAAGGAGTTGAAGATTTTTCAGAGACTCAAGCCTACACGTACTGCTACCATCAACACCCCCACCCACAACAAACTTCTCTAATGTTTGAAGACTGGTTAATTTGGAAATCCCTATTGGCATGTACTTCAACGAATTAGTGCCAACATTCAGTAAACTCCTCATGTTCATTAACTTCCCAATCCCCGCAGGCAATTCTCTAAGGTTTAGGCACCGTCTACTATCTAGCTTTTGTAAATTATATAATTCACACAAAGTCTCAGGTAGTCTCTCTATACCTAGTCCAGACAAATTAAGATATTTCAAATGAATCAATTTTCCAACATTTTCTGGAATTTCTCTAATCAAATTTGTCTCAAGAAAAATTGGGCGCCTTTGCCTTATAACTAATGCCCTTAAACAGGCCAATTTACTAAACAACTCCTGAAGGATGCTACTATTGAGAGACGGATTGGAAAGACTTTCATCATAAATTAAGAGGCTACGCAATCTACTAAGCCCATAAATGGACCTAGGAAATGAAGCTCCTCCTTCAAAATTTAACCCTAAGTGACGGACTTTCTCACCAAAGGAGTTTATGACAGATTCTTTGCTACCATTAATTTCTAGCCACAAACATTCTTTTCTACTTACAAATTGGGCAAAATCATGTACTATGTCATGCATCTTGCAACTCCTAATATTATCATTATGATCTTTCTCAAATTCTTGAAAGAAAGAGCGTGTTGCTAAAATGTTGAAATACTCTTCCCCAATCATGTCCATCTCTTCGTCTTCTTCTGCATTAAGGTAACCTTGGGCCATCCATAGTGAAATTAGTTCCTTTTTATACATATTGTAGTCTTTAGGAAAGACAGCACAATATGAAAAACATCGTTTTACCATAGAACTGGACGACAAATCATTATAACTTAGCAACAAAGGAGTCAAAAGACCTTCCCCAATTTCTTCCACCTTCCACATTTCACTATCTAACATTCTTTGCCACTCTTTTATTGTACTTTTAGAGCGCAAGAGATTTCCTATTACCTTTGCAGCAAGAGGTAGGCCTTTGCATTTGCATGCAATTTTTCGCCCGATTGGTTCTAATTTTTCACAGTCCTCAAAAGAACGACCAGAAAATGCTAACCGCCTAAACAACAACCAGCATTCCTCTTCAGCCAATTGCTCGATGAAGATAATATTTGTTGATCCCATCATACGTGCAACTGACTCATTACGTGTGGTAACCAAAATTTTACTTCCGTGGATACCATTCCTCAGACAAAGGAAGAATGGTTCCCATTTATTGTAATCCCCAACCCATACATCATCTAGGACAAGCAAAATTTTTTTTCCTTCAATTGATCTATGGATACAGATCATGAGAGACTGGAATTCGCTTAAACTAGAAGCTGATTCGCCTAGACCTTCAATGATTGCTTTGGCAACCCTAATCTCCTCAAAAGTGTCGGAGACATTCACCCATATCACCTTTTCAAAATTTCCTTTCACCTCAACATTATTGTAGGCTAGTTGTGCAAGAGTGGTTTTACCTATACCCCCTAACCCAACTAGTGAGATAACATGAAGGCCTTTTTGTTGTTCACTACTTTCACACAACAACTTGCTTAAGAGCTCATTTTTCTCATCAACTCTACCGCAAACCTCTCCCTCATCAATCAAGGAGGTGGTTCGCACTCGCTCTGGTTTCTTAACATTTTTACTCACGTTCTCAACAAATTTAAACATATCTTTTTGAGAGGCAATATTATCTAGCTGTTCATTGATTTCCCTAATCTTGACAACAATGTCATGACGAAGACTTAGTTGTTTGAAACTACCAAAGCAGTTTGAGGCAGCAGGAAAGAAGGAACAAAGCTTCTTCTTATGAGGAGCAAGAGCAAGAGCATTGTCATCATCAAGGCCCTCAATTTGCAATTTGAGCCTTGCAGTGGTCCACTCCTCCAACACATCTTCCATGTCGTAGGATGCGTCTTTTAGCTGATCCAGCCAAAAAGTAACAGTTTTGTCGTGCTGCATTTGCCTTTGCTCTGCATCTTCCAGCACAGCTCGAATGGCTTGAAGATTGCTGGTAAGCTTGTTCACTTCTTGTCCGACACCAGTCACAAGCCTCACCTGTTGTTTCACTTCATCAGCCGCAACAGAGATCAGCTGCTCCAGGAGAGAAGAAACGATCGCATCAACCATTCCGACAAAGAAAACGAGAATTTTGCAGAGTTATTAGATGTGCTTTTGTTGCGAAAATACTGAAAGAAAAGGAGTTATTGCATTCTTTTATACTGCGTAACAAAGGTTTGTGCTTATCCCTACCCCACACGTCAATAATTGTAGAATGTTTAATTTCCCTGATTCTACTCCACTAGTTGTGATGCGTAATTATTAATAATCTCAAGTTATATATGTATGAAATTCAGCACAAATTTGGATCTCGTGATGATTTTTATGATTTTTGTGTGTTTATTTTTTCATAATCTTCTACTATAAGGGTTCAGATTTAATAACTAATTTTAAAAAAATGAGCACAAAAATAATATCAAACATTGACTTAAAAACACAAATGAATAAATAACGAAATGAAAAAAGATTGGAAAAATCATATTGGTAATAATCTCAATAAAATTAGTAATATTCATATTAGTCCCTAAAAAATTAATATATTCAACTTAAAATGAACAATATCTATTGAAATATTTTTAGCCTGGGTTAAAAAAAAAAAAGAAAGTTCCCAACTTCACCGCAAGTTAAATGTCAAGTATACGTCCCTACATATATATATATCTGGAAATTCTTTCCCCCAGACGTCAGCACAAAATAGAGTACGAATTCGACACTTTACGGTCTAACAAAATAGTTTTCACCATTGTAAAACTATTAACGACGACATAAAATATTATATTTGCATGTTATTTCGAGCGGAGAGCGAACGCCCATATATATATATATATGTATAGAACTTAATTTCTAATAAGATCTTAGTCAATAGTTTATCAACATTTATGCAAAGAAGTCCCCACTCTCTGCCCGGAGGAATTCGGCATGAGTAGTGCTAAATAACAAGAGGGCTAAGAGAAGGCTGAAAGAAACGGCAGCTTCTGCTGCCGTTTCGCCCCTTTCCTTCTCTCAGCCTTATAACAATTTTTTATTATAAAAAAAAAAGTGTGAAAGACATCACTCTCTCTCACACGCCACTCTACTGCATCTGTGCTCTCTCTCTCTCAGTGTGACTGCATCTGTGAAACTTTTTTCGTTTGGAGTATTAATTGTGTGAAAATTGCTGTGAAACTTGCTTTATTTTTTCGTTTGGAATATTAATTGAGTGAAAATTTCTTTGAAAATTATGTACAGCCACCTTGCAAGCTGACTTCAGCACCATCTACATCTATAAATCATGCAGAGCCATAACTGATCCCATCATCTCATAACATGAAAATTGAAGGTTTTTTTTTTTTTGTTTTCTTTTCCTGAAATTGCTCAACAGCCTATTTATCATTCAAAGAAAATAGTTCACAAATTAATTGGGAGAGGGAGAAAGCACTAGCGTGTGAGAGAGAAACTACTGTAAAAGAGTGACTGCTGCACGTGAAGTGTGGACTGAGAGAGATTTTATTAATAATAAAAATTCTTGAAGCCTCAAGATGTCGTTTCTCTCAGGCTTCAAGACGTTAAGCATTTTCTATTTGGCATCGAATGAAAAAAGATATGCTTATTCCGTGTCCCCACCTCACACGTTAGTAATTGTAGTAGCATTTTTAATTTCCCTGATTCTACCTCACTAGCTGTGGTACATAATTATAAATGTTGGTACTAAAATTTGGATCGACAATAAATATTCTCAAATTTTTTGCATCTTTAACTATGAACACATGTTTCGTCTATGCCCCTTTTTCTATCTTATTGTAATATCAGGTAGGCCAAAGCGACTTCATTCATGGGATTATCTGGAAAAATTGTGGTTCTGTTATCAATTTTTTTCTTTTTTCCCTTTATGAGCCACAAATTTTCAAATTTTTAACTTTAAATTGGTTATTGGTATTTTTAGAGTTTGGCCCCACAGCTTAATATTTAGATTTTAGAAGAAATGACAACCACCCATAAAGTTTGCCGCACTAGACAACTAGATGCCCATTAGAAATTAGACACCCAATTACGGTTTTAGTCAATTTGGATCGGATAAAAGCACTATAGTACATTGATCTTAGTAAATATTCTAATACATTAATTTTGTTGTGTATTATAATACATAAATGATCTGTTCTAAAGTGACGAGCTTCACCTCCCAATTAAGGTTTCCATTAACGATGAGTGGAAATTGTCCTTTAAAACTAACTTTTAGAGTTTATCTTTTTTTTTTCCTTATATTTATGACATTTAAGTCGAACTATATATGTGTTAGTTTCTTTGTTGCCACTGTTGTGAGTTACAACAGCTTTTGTTTTGGTGACTTAGTTATTGAAAATTTACTTGAGGTCCTTTCACTCTATTTAATTTTTAATTTATTTGTAAGTATTATAATACTTTCTATTTATCTACATTATCAAAATTTAATTTAGTATCTTACACTCTTTTTTATTTACTATTTTTTGTAAATATTAAAGGAGTTTTTGTTTACAACCAAGACACATTAATCATCATAACACACTATTATCAACAAAAAAATAAAAATACCCTTAAATTAGTACGAAAATAAACTTTGTCCTCTCTTGAGGAATCACAATAGCTCATCTTTCATCACTCATCATCAACAAAATTTTCAAGGATATGACCAATCATCTTCTTTACAATATCATCTTATAATAGTTAAGACTTTCATGATAAAAGAATTAAAAAACTAAAAAAACAAATCTCCTTTGAATCCATTCCTCTCTAGAATCAATTTCTCTTCATCATTGTTTCTTACCGATAGCAAGCACCTTCACTGACTAGCCCGTTGTCACTCTAATCCGTATCTGCCAGCTTGTAGTTTGTTTGTTTTTTTCAAATGGACAGTCCCAAGTTTCCACAAGAAATCAGTAACAACATCTTGGTATCAACTATCAAGGTAGTGGAGTTGTGTACCAAAGCCAAACCAGTATCAGGGACATAACACAACTTTTTTATAATCTCAACAAAATTAATGATATTTATTTTAGTCCCCAAAAAAATTTATGTATGTAACTAAAAAAATTCATATTATTCTTAATAAATCATGTTAATAACTTTACATGATATTTGTTTTAATTTAGTTGGGGATAAAATAATTTCATAGCTTTGCAATGTGTACACTGTACATCTACGTTTTGCTAAAATGACAAATGCGTCCCATCACTTTTAGGAAAGGACTTATGCACCCTTATATTTTGCAATTAAATAGATTGGATTGAAAAGTAAATTAAATTTTGAAACTAGAGAGTGATGGATTCAAAGGAGATTTTTTTTTAATTCTTTTATCATGAAAGTATTAATTATTATAATATGATATTGTAAAGAAGATGATTGGTCGTATCCTTGAAAATTTTGTTGATGATGAGTGATGAAAGATGAGCTATTGTGATTCCTCAAGAGAGGAAAGAGCTTATTTTAGTACTAATTTAAGGGTATTTTTATCTTTTTATTGATAATAGTGTGTTATGATGATTAATGTGTCGTGGTCGTGAACAAAAATTCCTTTAATATTTACAAAAAAACAGTAAATAAAAATGAGTGTAAAGTAATAAATTAAATTTGGATAGTGTAGGTAAATATAAAGCATTACAATACTTACAAATAAATTATAAATAAAGGAGAGTGAAAGGGGCTCAATGATATTTTACAATCACTAAGTCACAAAAGACAAACAAAAGTGGTAACATAATTGGGTGAAATATAAGCAAAGATATTGTAGACCGATCCGTTTAAGATTGTGAGAGGACTCATCGGTCGTTAATTTTTCAGACTATAAAGTACATGATTAGAAAACTTTTTAAGTTGTGCGTTTTCTATAGGACGATCATAAATTAAATCAAGTTATTGCCCTACGTATTTGATTGACGTAAACATGCATGTGGAGTCGATGACTTTTAGAGTAGGAAAAATTTTGAGAACACAATTAGAAAGTAATAATATTATGCTTACTTTGTTGAGATATTTAGTTTGTATCTCAACTCTTGGGCGGACTTAGCATTGAAGCCCCTCCTAAGCTTTAAAATTTATTTGAATATATTATATTTGGTCCATTTAAAAATTTAAAGTCCCTTCTAGACTTACAAAATTTCTTTTTAAATATGTTATCTATTTGGTCCATTTTTTAGTTTGTTATACGTATTCTAGACTTGAAAGTAGTGTCTAAGGCAACATTTGTTATTTTATCTAAAATTTAAATGGGTCTGAATTTAGTTAAAGTCTGAATATGTCTGAATATGTCTGAATATATATACCTAAATGATATGTTTATTTTTCTTTTTATAATATCTGAATATAAGTGTTAGGTTTTTTTATTAAAAAAGAAGGCTAAATTATGATATTTTGACATGTATAACCTCATAAATATTAACAATACTTATATTTATTTGTTAAATGACCTATAAATAAATTATGGCAGTGGCTACGATGGAGTTGCTTCACTGTAGAGCATGCCTTAATAACCACTAGATCAAAGTAATAAATAGTAAAAAAACAAGTTACTACTATGATCATTTAGTTATTAAGTTGTGCTCTACGATGGAGCATCTCTATCGTAGCCGGACCCATAAATTATTTGATTAGTTAAAAAATTTGATAATGTGTACCTTAACAAAGTATGAAAAATAAAAAATATATCTAACACATGTATTTTTTGACATTACTATATGATACTTATAATGTTTTTAATATATTATATGATATTTTTTCTTGCTAATTACATAAGCAACTAAGAATTGTTTAATCATTTGAATTAAAATTAATTTATTAATTAATATTCAAAATCTATTAGAGAAGTAGTATTACAAATACAAAGAGATGGACCTATAATAAAACATAATCACCTAAAATCCTATTATATTTAAAATTCTCATTCACAATTAAAAAAAATGTATAAATTAAAAAATAAAAGGATAATGATGTAGGACATTATTTTAAGATTTTAGAATTTTATTATTTTAGTTATTTTGATATTTTCTATTTCAATTAGAGTCTATTATGGTATGTGTCTTAGTCTTTTATTTCTACTATAATTGTGATTTAGTTTTCCTTTTTAAGTTAACTTAGGAAAGTAGGTTTACTCTATTATAAATAGACAGGTCATATTATTGTAGCTTCAACTTTTGTCTTTTGATCAATTAATAAAATCCCTTCTTTTAAAATTTCCTTTCGGATTATCTATCAAAATCTCTCTTGTAGAGCCGTTTCGATTAGAGCGCAATCTAATCTCACTTAACGGGTTATTAAAAATCTCATTGAGTCATTTGGATTAGAATGAGATCTAATCACGCTTCGATTAGAGCGTAACCTAATTGCGTTGGCTTGGTCCAGTACTAGAATGATATTTAGTGTTTTCCTACCCTTTCCATTCTACTTCCGCTACCCCACTCTGTCAATTGGTATAAGAGCAATTGAAGACAGTGAACAATGATAATTTTATTAATGATAATTTTATTAATCCAGTTTGCTTTCCCCGCTATCCTATTCGAATTACAAGATGGTTCGCCTTACACTACAAGTTTCATCAACTAGACTATATCCAAACTAAAGGATGAGTTTCTTTTAAGAGAGGGAGATGTTGTGCAAATTTTATTGAACTCGCAAGCGCACGAATCTATTGCATTATAGATTAATGGTGGCGAATGTTGATCCCATTAAGAGGTGGATTTTAATTGTGTAGAGTTATTATTATTATATTATTTTATATTTTTCTTTTAACTGGACTTGTGGTGAAGGTTTTAGTATATTTTATCCTAAAATTTAAATTTAAAAATGGCAGGAATAAATTAGAGATTAAACAATACAATGAAGTGCTAGAGTCTTAGGATTCACACTCCACATTTCACCATTGGTTTAATATTCATTTTTTGCTCCAATTAATTTATGAGGGGGTATTTCCACTCCTCATAAGCCTAACTCTAATGAATATGATATCAAGTGCTCATTGTGCCATAAGAAATAATCTTATGTTAAATGTGGTATCAAGAATACGTTGTGCCAAGTGACAATAATCCAATTGTCAACAATGCGGCAAGACTGTCCACTAATTAACCTAGATGAATTCTCTGTCTACACTGAGTCAAGACAAACCACAGAAACTAGAGAGAAGTTTTCTCTAATAAATCTAGTGTAAAGTACTAATCATGCCAAATAGTAGTAACCTTGCACTAGGGAGCCGATATGCCAGTGCAAAATCTAGATAAGATTATTACGATATGTCAACGGTAAGTCAAAACAATTTAAATAAATTAGTGAAAGAGAATAAACTTACCAAATTAAGCCCATAGATTATGTTGAGGTTTCACCTTCAACCCAAACTTGAAACTCAATTAGCTACTCATTTTTTAATTAGGGGCAAAATGGGAATTTATTAAAATACCTAGAAAATACAAGATAGAGAAGGAATTACAGAAAATGGAGCAAAATGGATTCAGGGGTGTCAAATTAGGGAGGGAACCCCCTTTTTATAGATACAACGAGTAAATCATGACCATAAGATGAAAACAGTTCGGACGCTCAGGATTGCGCCACAAGGTAAGCTTTGATTGCTTGGGGCACATCATCAGCGGCTGTGATTCAATGTGTCGCATATAACTTAAGCCTATTTTGCGGTCCAATACTATGCTGCCATATCATTGGTCAACGTCAAAGTCAACCAGCCTTGATTCAGTGCATCGCTTGTATCGTAAGCTCATCTTTTCGATCCAATAATATACTGCCACATCATCGGTCAATGCCACGTTAGCATACGGTATATGTGAATAATCTCATATACCTGAACAGTACCATTTATCTTTTTATGCTCCTCTTAAGGTTTTCGACTGTCCTGAGTTAAAAAATATTGTCCGTTTTACTGTTCGATTTCTCATTCATTGTGAAATGACCATAATACCCCTGACATACATAAAATACTTAAATTATAATAAAACATAACAAATAAAATATAAGGGACTTAAATACATAAAAGTAGGGATGTTAGTGAGACTTGGAGTGTAAAATGACAAATTTACTCCTTATAAATACACACTTTCTAGCACTCAATACACCCCCCAACCAGCTTATTGCTAGTCCCTAGCAAATTAAGTGATAATAAATTCAAACTCGAAATTATTTTATTTTTTTTCTATTTTTTTCAAGGCAATTGTGTTTACTTCTTCAATCAGATTAATGACAACAATCAAATAAAATTATAAGCATTATCTCCAGCCTAAAGAAATATCACTCCCACATCAACCATCCACATGACTTAGTCAAATAAACACATGCAAACTGATCAAGTCGCTTTTAAGAATGACATATCAAACCCCAAAATCTCACCAATTGGAGTGACACTCTCAAAAGAAAATTAAACCCAATAAAAATAGTCACTCCAATGAATGATAAATTGAGTGAAAATAATAGAAAAATAGTATCACACACTCTCACCAAGATGAAAGAATAATGCCCATAGATTAGAAATAATATGATCTCAAGTTAAATAAAATGCTAGTTAAACCAATATATTCATTTTTATGCATTACTACATCTTTTTAGCCCATCTTACTAGCTTCTACTTCAGACTATAGTTCCCTAAAATCAAGAAGGACTTTTATTAGGACGTAACGTAGGTTATGGACATGGCTACAAGGAAGGGGTGATAGGAAATACAAAATATATGTTTGAGAAAAATAGAGATCTTTTGGAAATTACAAGGTGTATTTCACTTATTTGTTTATGTATTATTTTTTCTCTCTTTTTTTTCGAATTGTACATCATTGCTTAAATTTTTTTCTTTCTTTTTTTTATATCGTATCATTTTTTTGAATAAAATAATCATCTAAAATTTTTCTCGAACATGAATAGGTGATGGAACACATAAGACATAAGGTAATACTCTAAATTTGAGTAGGACATGATGATAAGTTAACAAAGAATTTTTTTTAATAAAAGGGTCAAAAAGGTTAACTATGGATATTTCACAGAAGGGATGGCTAGAAAAGGCTCAAACGGGTCAAAGATGGCATTTCCATAATCTTTTAGGGCTCTAAATAGTCTTCTATATCTGCTAATTCGATGGACCTTCAGATGTAGTAATACAAATTTTTTTTAAAAGGTTGACTCGAAGGAAAATATTGAGATCATGTATAAAATAGTAAACTGCTATGTTGTATGAAGAATAGGCAAAAAAGGTTACTCTCCAAGAAAAATGAAGGCTAAAAAACTCACTTGGAATTTATTATGACATGTGCATTCCTCCAAGTAACCCAATCAATTTCACTCGTCAGATCTCTCAATTCACATTTGTCTCAACATCAGCATGCAAAGTAGCAAACATGGTAAAACATAACTCAAGGCCAAAGCTAATACAAATACTAAAATTTGAAAGTCATTATGTCATCTAATGTCAAAAGATCACAAAAATGCCCCCTTTTTCTAAAAAAAAATTGAACTCCAAGACTAAGAAGATGCGTTTCTAGAATAACTAAACTCTATATTCTGCCATCTTCTGACTCAACAAGGCTAGTAAAAATATAACAACACTACTATCAATTGTTCCCCAACTGTCAATTATTCCCTCCCCCCAACCAGAATGAGACATTGTCCTCAATGTCTTAAAGGAAAGAAGTAAGGTTTAGAAGACGTCACCTGGGTGCCACAACATAAAACGAAATAAAATATTTACAAGCGGAGAGTTAAATCTAATTTGCACTTTTTACTACAGCTACTACTACCACCATTAGTTGGCCACTCAAACACAAAGGTCTTGGGATCTGGCTCTAGTCTATAAGCTTGAAAGAGATCAAAATAGCTCATTAGCAGTACGAACACAAATAAAGTTTTTTTTTTTGCTGTGAAAGGAATGAAATGGTTTTTTATTACATGGTTAAGAAATGTGATAAAGCCATTATAAAAGTTATTGAAATTTAACAAACTGATGAGTTTTTGATGAATGTTCAGATTGGCCCAAGATGCTAATGTGATTAGTGCCTCTAGAGTTGCAAGATCTCCTGGTAAGAAAATAAAAGCATCAGCATGATTTAGCATCTCGGTTATTCTCTCTTGCATACCCGAGACGACTAACTCTTCTCCAATTGGTGAGTCGGACAAACATCCTAATTGTTTTAGGGCTCTTCGGATGATGCCTAACACTGGGCTCCCTCTGATAAAAGTAGCTTCTGAGACAAGCTTTGTTAACCCTCAGTCACCTCCTCCATATACCAGGTGTAGTTTTCTCTCTACTATGATTTTACCAAGATATATGGCTACCTCAATGAACTCTTTGTGTTCGCTATAGTTAAAACTAGAAAGCACACAAAAGTTCTTGAATTGTCTACTAAAAGTTACTGCCATTGGAATAATTCTAAAAACAAATTGTGAGTGCTTAAAAAAAACTCATATTTAAAGATCTTGGTGACAATGATTTATAGCTGTATATGGGGTGGTGTGTTTCTCAAATGACACGTAAAGCTCATGGCTTAATATTCAAAAGTAAATAGTAAAAAGAAAAAGCAAAAAGTGATAAAATCACATTATTAAAGGCAATAATGCAAATGATAAAACAGCAATGAAATAAAAAGATATTTATTGGTAATTGTGACTATGGTTCACATCTTCCTCTGCTTTTACATCAAGAAATGGCTAAACGCCCTATATGGGTCGAGGATAGGCTTCCCATCCAGTTTTCTTATAAACTGGCAAATAGGTTCGTTTATAGTCAAATTCCCAAGACTATATCGTGCACATTCTTTTTAGAATAATGGCCATAACTGGGAAATTGCATGCTGTACGTAACCACTGGCATGCGTTTCAAGGGACAAATGAATATCATCTAATGACCTTTTATTCAAGTCATCCCTAATGAATTTAATCTTATGTTCCATGTTATTAGATACCATCCCCAAAGAAGTATATGGATTTTTATCTCATTGCATTCTAGTACGCTTATGACAAGAAACTGAAAGCCGTCGAGCTCTTTATTTTCTTAAATAGTTTCTTTTATCACAACCAGGCGTGTAGGCAATGAATTTGGGAGGTAACTCACCTGCCAATCGTACTTTGGCTTCGATTAACTATCGAATGTCAATAGGGATGTTATTCCACATAAGCAAGAGCATACATTCGGACCGAGCTTTGTAGATTGTAAAGAGAGCATTATGAGGAAGTGAAGGAAATCATTTGTGAAGTTTTGCTAAAATGGCATTTTTATCCATACCTTCGCCTTAGAATATCAGTTATTATGGGAAACTGAAGTAATCGACTTTGATTGTCACCGAGTACCATTATCCGCCACTTAACTAGGGTAAGAAATTAAAACATACTCAAAGAAAATCAAATCTGCAAAATCAAGTTACACGTGAAAGCGAACAGAAGAAAATAAAAACACATAATGTAAAAAAAATGAGTATAATCAAATACTTACTCACAATCGTCCTCTTATTGAATTTACCTTAATTTCTAATTAGATTTCATATATACCTTCCTAAATTTCTCTGAGTTGCCTTTTTAAATCCTCGACATAGGATACTAACTCGGTGGTTGTAGATCCCAAACAGGATGTGTTTTACAAAATCATATTAGGCCTCTGAGATGAGATTTTACACTTAGAAGTTCTCCAAGATGATTTAAGAGGATCTGTCTAATTAAGGCACGCATGATTAATAGTGATAAAAGAAAACGTAATGGTTAAGCAAACACACTTATGTGAAAACAAATAATTTCGATTAGTAAAAGAATAGTAGAACGAAATGACAAAAAGTTAAATCACTAAAAAGAAATGGAAAAAATCTACGATCAAATTTGGTGGGTCACTCAAATCTATTTCAGTGCCTTCTTTATGTGGTTGGTACTCTAGATATGGCTTTAATCTTTGGCCATTAACTTTAAAAGTGACACTGTTCTTTGGATCCTTAATTTCAATTGCTCTATGTGAAAAAAAAGTGTGAACAGTAAAAGGGCCATACTATCGAAAGCATAACTTACTTGGGAATAGATGCAAGCAAGAATCGAATAAAAGCACTTTCTGACCCGAGGTAAAAGCTTTTCTCATAATTTACTTTTCATGAAAGACTTTCATTCGCTGTTTATAAATCTTGGCATTTTCGTATGTATCATTGCGAATTTCCTCTAGTTTTGCCAACTGTAATCTTCTTTTTGAGCTAGCTTGTTGCATGTCAAAGTTGATTTTCTTGATGGCCCAGTATACATGATGCTCGAGTTCCAGAGGTAGGTGACAAACTTTTCTATACTCCAGGCTATAAGATGACATCCCAATCGGGGTCTTAAAGGTTGTTCGATATGCCCATAATGCATCATCGAGTCTCAATGACCAATATTTTCTGTCTGAACTCACTATCTTTTCTAATATGTGCTTTATTTCCCTATTGGAAATCTCAACTTGGCCACTGGTTTGCAGATGATATGGGGTAGCCACTTTGTGAGTGATGGAATACTTTGCCAAAAGAGCTTTGAATGATTTGTTACAAAAGTGGGCACCACAATCACTGATTATTGCTCAAGGGAATCCAAAGCATGAAACATATTGCTTTTCAAAAACCCCAGCCCTACCTTATGATTATTGGTTCCGCACGGAATAGCTTCTACTCACTTAGATACGTAATCAACAACAACCAATATGTATCGATGACCAAAAGAAGGAGAAAAAGGGGCCATGAAATCGATGCCTTACACATAAAAAATTTTGACTACTAGAAAAGGATTTAATAGCATCATATTCCTTCATTTAATGCTTCCCATACACTGACATCTTTCACATGAAGAACAAAAAGTGTAAGCATCTCAAAATAAAGTTGGCCAATAGAAACCATATTGTAAAACTTTAGTACCTGTTTTCTTGGCACTAAAATGGCCTTCATGAGCTTCTTCATGGCAAAATGAAAGGATGTTTTGAAATTCACTTTCTAGGACATAACATCTGACAATTTGATCTGTACAATACTTGAACAGATAAGGGTCATCCCAAAAGAAATTCTTTATTTCTGTAAAAACTTTAGCTTTGTCCTGCTTAGTCTAATGCTCTAGAAGTTGACCTGTAATAAGATAATAAACTATACCGGCATACCATGGCAGTACTTCCACACTCATAATTATTCATCTGGAAATGATTCATTCAATGGTAATGGTTCTGTAATTGTGTCAAAATTGAGACGAGAGAGATGATCTACCACAACATTTTCTGTGCCTTTCTTATCTTTGAACTCAAGGTCAAATTCCTGCAAAAGTAACACCCAACGAATTAGTCTAGCTTTTGTATCTTTCTTTGTAAGAAGATATTTAAAAGCAGCATGATCTGTGAACACAATTATTTTACATCGAATAAGATAAGATCGAAATTTCTCTAATGCAAACACTACTGCTAGCATTTCCTTTTCAGTGGTTAAGTTGTTCAACTGTGCGTCATTCAATGTCATACTAGTGTAGTAAATGACATGGGAAATTCGATTGACTCTTTGTCCTAATACTGCTCCTACTGCATAATCAGATGCATCACACATGAGCTCAAAAGGTAAATTCTAATTTGGGGGCTGAATGATGGGTGATGATGTCAACAACTGCTTTAGTTTTTCAAATGGCTCAAGACATGAATCATCAAAGACAAAAGGTACATCCTTAGCATATAGATTGCATAAGGGTCTAGAGACTTTGCTAAAATCTTTAATGAAACGTCTATAAAAACTAGCATGCCTAGGGAAAAATCTTACTTCTCTGACTGTTTTAGGTGGAGGAAGATTGGAAATGAGATCCACCTTGGCTTTGTCAACCTCAATGGCTTTGCTCGAACTGATGTGAAATAGAACAATACCTTGTCTTACCATTAAATGACATTTTTTCTAATTCAAGACCAAGTTCTTCTCTATGCATCTCTGCAGAAGTAACGTTAAATGATCAAATGAATCGCCAAAAATAGAAAAGTCATCTATAAAAGCCTCAAGGAAACATTCAACCATGTCAGAAAATATATTTAACATGCATCGTTGAAATGTAGCAGGTGCATTACATAATCCAAATGGCATTCTCTTACATGCAAATGTGCCAAAAGTGCAAGTGAAAGCGGTCTTCTCTTGATCCTTTGGTGCTATGGGGATCTAGTTATATCCTGAGTAGCCATCTAAAAAGCAATAAAATTCATTACATGCTAATCTATCAAGCATTTGATCAATGAATGGAACGAAAAATGGTCTTTTCGTGTGATAGAATTTAATTTCCTATAATCAATACAAACACGCCACCCTGTAGTCACTTAGTGGATATCAATTCATTATCAGCATTGGTAACTACTATGACTCTTGACTTTTTGGGGACAATTTGCATAGGACTGATCCATAAACTATAAAAAATAATGTCAATGATACATGTGTCTAATAGTTTAAGAACTTCAGTTCTAACAACTTCTTTCATGTTAGGATTCAGACGATGTTGCATTTCTCTAGTAAGTTTAGCATTTTCATCAAGATGAATGTAATGCATGCAATTTACTGGGTTTATACCTTTCATGTCGACTATGGTCCATCTTAAGGCTTCTTTGACTCTCTTATAACTTCCAACAACTTACTTTTCTATTTTTCATTAGGGAGGATGAAATGATTACTGGAAGAGTGCTTTATTCTCCTAAGAACGCATATTCCAAAGTGTTGGGTAACGGTTTGAGCTTGAGTTTTGGTGGTAATTCTGATGATGGGTTGAGTTTCTTCCTTGATGTGCTAGTTGTTCAACTCTTGACTTCTATTTATTGGTGTCCATGGATGGTGCTGAATCAAGTAAGGCGTTGACCTCATCGACTAATCTGTCAATATCAAAATCCAAACCAAAGTGAGTTAAACATGTTTGTAAAGGGTCATCACTAAGGTTAGAAAGAAAATTATAATCAACTAATTCTTCTATTATATCCACATCAACAATTCCATCATCTGCATTGTGAGGTTATTTGGCAATGTTAAAGATATTCAACTTCATAGTCATGTTGCCAAAGGACAATTGCATATTTTCGGTCCTACATTGAATGTGAGCATAAGCAATTGCCAAGAAAGGTCTTTCTAAGATAATGAGAATATGCTTATTTGAATCTTGCACTAGTTGAGTGTCAATCAAAATGAAATCAACAGGAAAATAAAACTTGTCTACTTGGATAACCACGCCATCCACAATACCACGAGGTATTTTTATAGATTGATTAGCAAGTTGTAACACAACTGGAGTTGGGTGTAATTCTCCCAATCTAAGTTTCATAAATACTGAGTAAGGCAGAAGATTTACCATAGCTTTTAAGTCCAACAAAGCATTATCAAATATGTGGTTCCCCATGCTACATGAGATAGTGGGGGAGCTTGGGTCTTTAAATTTTGAAGGACTTTTTTGTTGAGTATAAAACTAATGTTTTCTATTAGAATGGCATTATTTTGAACATAAATGCTTCTCTTTTTAGTGCAAAGGTCTTTAAGAAACTTGGCATAAGACGGAACTTTCTTTATAACATCAAGCAAGGGGATGTTAATATTTATCTGTTTAAAGATCTCCTTAATCCCACCTGTGGAATTTTCTTTCTTTGCTTTAGCTAACCTCTAAGGGAATAGAGCTTTAGGGACGTATTCTCATGGGCTGCTTTCTTCTTTCTCCTTTGATGATGAATCCTCAGAGTCTAAAGGTACAACTTGAGTTTTCTCCGGTATTTTCACTTTGTTGTCGACTTCTTTGCCTTTTCGCAAGGTCATGACGGCTTTGACCTCTTCATGCTGCTGAGGTGAACTGGTATTTACTTCATGCACTCCTTTAGGATTAGGCACTGGTTGGTTTGGGAATTTTCCTTTCTCAACGGTCATTGCCAAGGTTTTAACTGAAGAGGCAAGCTGACCTACCATCTTTTCAAAGTTTGAAATCGATTGGGCTCGTGAGTTGAAGCCTGCTCTCATCTCATTCCGCAGTTCATCAATGGTGCGATTTTGTTGCTCTATCGTGGAGTGATTAAGATTCTTTAGATTTTGGAATGCTTCTTCCCAAGGTCTGGGTTGAGAGTAATTCTAGCTCTAATTGTATGGTCTAAATAGTGGCTGAGAGTCTTGAGGAGGTTGAGGAATTGGTTGCATTGGTAGAGCTAGTGCTGTTGTTCTGTTCTGTTGGAATCTTAAGACCATGAAAAATTAGGATGGTCTCTCCATCCAAGATTACAAGTGTTGGAGTAAGGGTTGTAGTTTGATGGCTTTCTCATTACACCTACGTTAGTGGCTTGATCTGGGTATGAGTTAGGGTCAAGTTGATTGTAGGCATGTGGCTCTATTGATTTGGTAGCTGTTAATGATGCTATTTGGCTGGAAAGACCTTCAACTATTTCTTTGACTTCCCTGATCTCTGATCTTGCTCGCGAACATAAACCTCATTTAGTCCTTTAATTGTTTAAAATTCCTAAGTGATCAGCTTCACTGTTGGGAATTATCTGCTTATCGCAGGAAGAAATCACAAATCTCCGATGCGCTTTTAGACATCAGCTTTCCTCCACTTGTAGCCATTAGCCATTCTTGCACATGTGGCAATAGTCCCTCCAAAAAGTATTGGCATTGGTGCCATTTCTCGTACCCATGATGTGGACACTTCAAGAGTAGCCCATTGCATAGCTCTCATACTTCGAAATATTATTCCTCTTTTCTCTGGGTAAACTCTGAGATTTCCCTAGGTAAACTCTGAGATTTCCCTACGAATAGCATTAGTTTTATGCACTGGAAAGTACTGATTTAAAAATTTAGTAACCATTTGTTCCCATGATGTAATACGATTAGCAAGCAATGTATTGAACCAAGAACGAGCTCTATCATTTAAAGAAAATGGGAGCAATCTAAGCTTAACATCTTTATCTAAAAAATTCTTGTATTTAAAAGTTTGACAAACAGTATGAAAATCATTCAAATGATTATATAGTTATTCATTTTCTAGGCCATAGAATGATGGGAGACAATTTAGCACACTAGGTTTTAACTCAAAACTCCTAGCAGCTACATTTAAGTATCTTATGCATGATGTACTCAAATTAGCTAAGGGACTGAAGTAGTCCTTAAATGGCCTCTTTTGTGGTGCTTGTGATTGTTGCTGCAATTCCATTTCAAATTTTTCCTCAATTTCAACTAGTGATGCGATGTGTCAAGGTATGTGAAGTGTCTTTTCTAGTTCAAGGTTTATGGGTTCTAAATTATGTGACAGTGACCATCGACCATGCATACAAAGAACACGTACAAAAACAAAACTGAAAATAAAGAGAGGAGAAATTACGATACTGACCTTATCACCCTTTTACAACCTTACTATAAAAACACACTCAAGTGCTATGAATGTACAAAAAGAAAGAAAAATACATGAAAAAAATAAATTAACTAAAAGTAAATTCACTAAAAGTAAAATAAATTAATAGGCAGTTAAACCGGCCATATAAATTAACAAGATAGTTGAAAAATTACAAAGAAAAATAAAATAAAAATTAAATTACAGAAATTTAAAGAAGCGAAAAAGAAAAGAAATATTTACCTCAAAATGTGCATTTACTTTCTTTCTTTTTTTTAATAAGGAAAAGAAAATTATAAGAAAACAACTGCACAAAAAGTTATTTACATAATAAAGAAAATTAACTCTACAAATTAAAATGACTTACCTCCTTGGCAATGGCGCCAAAAACTTTTGTGCAAATTTTATTGAACTTGCAAGCGCACGAATCTATTACAGTACAGATTAGTGGTGGCAAATGTCGATCTCACAATAAGGTGGATTCCAATTGTGTCGAGTTATTATTATTATATATTGTTTTATATTTTTTTTTACTGGGCTTGTGGTGATGGTTTTAGTATATTTTATCCTAAAATTTAAATTAAAAATGGCAGGAATAAATTAGAGATTAAACAATACAATGAAGTGCTAGAGTCTTAGGATTCACACTCAGTATTTCACCATGGGCTTAATAATCCTTTTTAATTCCAATTAATTTATGAGAGGGTATCTCCACTCCTCATAAGCCTAACTCTAATTAATATGGTATCAAGTGATCATTGTGCTAGGAGAAATGATATTATGTTAAATGTGGTATCAAGAACAAGCTGTGCCAAGTGACAATAATCCAACTGTCAACAATGCGGCAAGACTATCCACTAATTAACCTAGATGAATTCTCTATCTACACTGAGTCAAGACGAACCACAGAAACTAAAGGGAAGTTTTTCTCTAATAAATCTACTGTAAATTGCTCATCGTACCAAATAGTAATAACCTTGTACTAGGGAGTCAGTATACCAATGCAAAATCTAGACAAGATTATTACTATCTATCAATGGTAAGTCAAAACTACTTAAATAAATTAGAGAAAGAGAAATTAAACTTACCAAATTAAGCCCATGGATCATGTTGGGGCCTCATCTTCAACCCGAGCTTGAAACTAAATCCGCTACTCATTTTTTAACTATGGGCAAAATGAGAATTTATTAAACTACGTATAAAGTACAAGATAGAAAAGGAATTATAGAAAATAGAGCTCAAAAATGGATTCAGGGGTGTTAGATTAGGTAGGGAAGCCCCTTTTTTTATAGATACAATGAGTAAATCATGGCTATCGGATGAAAAAAGTTCGGACGCTCAAGATTGCACCACATGGCAAGATTTGATTGCTTGGAACACATCATTAGCGGTTGTGATTCAATATGCCGCATGTAACTTAACCCTATTTTGCGATCCAAGACTATGTTGCCATGTCATCAGTCAACGTCAAAGTCAACTAGCCTTAATTTAGTGCATCGCTTGTATCGCAAGCTCATTTTTTCGGTCCAATAATGTACTTCCATGTCATCAGTCAATGCCACATCATCGATCAATGCCACGTCAGCATACCGCATATGTGAACAGTACCATTTACCCTTTTAGGCTCCTCTTAAGGATTTCGACTGTCCTGAGTTCAAAAATGCTATCTATTTTGCTGTCGGATCTCTTGTTCAGTATGAAATGACCATAATGCCCCTGAAATACATAAAACACTTAAATCATAATAAAACACAAGTAATAAAGTACAAGAGACTTAAATATATAAAAGTAGGGATGCTAGTGAGACTTGAAGTGTAAAATAACGATTTTACCCTTTATAAATACACACGTTCTAGCACTTAACAGGAGACCAATGTAAGAAGTTTTTTTAGGATTTTAGAATTTTAGTATTTTAGGTATTTTGATATTTTCTATTTTAATTAAAGTCTATTATGGTATGTGTCTTTGTCTTTTATTTCTATTATAATTGTGATTAGTTTCCCTTTTCAAGTTAACTTAAGGATGTAGGTTTACTCTATTATAAATAGAGTATCTTATTATTGTAGCTTCAACCTTTGATCAATTAATAAACACCCTTCTTTTAAAATTCCCCTTGGGACTATCTCTCAGAATCTCTCTTGTAGATTCATTTAGATTAGAGTGTCATCTAATCTTACTTAATCGTTATTAAAAATCTCATTGAGTCGTTTGGATTAGAATGAGATCTACTGATGCTTCAAGTAGAGCGTAACATAATCGCATTGGCTTGGTCCGGTATTAGAATGATATCTAGTGTTTTTCTACCCTTTTAATTCTGCCCCACTTCATTAGATAATATTAATTTATATAGTAGGAAATAAATGTATTTAATAGGGGTATTAATGAGAGAAAATATTAAAATTTCATTCAAATGTTTTTCCATTGAGATAAATATTTCATTCAAATATTTAATCGGTTGGCAAGTTAGATAATCAGGCATAAATCATAGAAAACAAACAAACTAAAAACTCTAAATGTCTAAAAATAATAAAAAATTCATACTTCATACAAAAAATAAACAACCCCTAAGTCATGATTTAATTGATTGACATAATTGTCCATCTTATAGTTTTAAATTTTCAAAAATATCACGTCAAAAGTCACTGATTTTTATCTTATTAATTTGCCAACCGATTTCAGCATCCTCTCAAAAATAAATTTGGACACTGTCTTTCCTCAAGTTCAGATCAAAAGCAAAGAAATTATTAAGGTTTTCTCATATGAATTAAATAGATTCAATTGAGTTGGAGTTACTTAATCAACTAGATTTCTTCACTATTTGTGGTTAGTCTTTTTTATTTGTCTCAAACAATTATATTAGTTTAATTCATTGCTTGAAAACAATAAAGAACGTCATTCAAACTTTAAATTGTTAATCAATTGACATGAAGTTATTATTGTATGTAACTTTTTGAAAACTGAAAACAGTCGAGGACAGTCGTAAATGTATTGAAAATCATTAATTTAATGAAGCCCAACAATTTGGCACTTATTATTTTCTGTTGAATTTTTTTTTCAATTGTATTGTACTAAGCTCCTCCTAGATAAAATTTATAGCTCTACCATTGTCCCAGCTGATGTCGCAAATAATGTGTCACTATGATTGGCTCAACTGATAGTTAATTATTAGGCCTAATTCAAATGATGAAATTCTATTGGTGACACGTCAGTTAGGATACAAATTAAATTTCTCAACTGAGTAAGCATAACATCACTCTTAAGAAATTTAGATAGTTATAATATTGCAACGTAGACTGACCTATGAATGATGTGAGGGGAGGACTCAGTGGTGGCTTTAGGTATAGGCGAACAATGCGGCCACCTAAGGCCCATTTTTTGTCGGATGGCATTATTTTTCAAGTATTTTCTTAATAATTTTCTAATTAGTAAAGATCCTTTTTTGTAGGAAATATGGAAGTCTATTAGATATCTCACTAATAAATAATTATCTACAAGTAATAATTACTTTTTTAGAAAATCTATATTTGGTAACCTTAATGGTAAAGAGATATAATTAATAATATTATCTAACCATTACTTCATTCATTATTAGTCTTTCCAAGAAAAAAAAATTAAACTATTTACCTTTTCAATTTAAAAAAAAACTTAATTAGTTAATGTTAGAATCTTTCACTTTTAGTCTTTCTTTTAATTTATATTAAAAACCTTATAATCTTAAAAATCAGTAGATAAAAAAAATTCTTGCTCTCTTCTCTACTAAGAAAATTATTATATTCATTGGTTTATTTAAAAATGAAAAAATTAGTTTCTTGAAATACAAAGTCCATATCTATTATCTGATTATCAATTCATCATCTTAATTTTCTATGTTCTATCATTCTTAATACTCTATTTAAAAATAATATTGGTCTTATTTATTTGTTTGTCTATTTTGTAATAGTTTTAATGGAAGTGAAAAAGAGATATTGTTGACTTTTTTTTTAGGTTTTATTTTTGAAATTTTTTAGGATCTTTTTTATTATTGTTGAAATTCAAGAATTAAAGATAGAATGAATTTTGAGTAATTTTATATTTCTTTGAGTATTGAAATTATAAAATAAAAAAAGGCCTCATAAAAAAAAATTCACCTAAGTCCCAAATAGTCTAAAGCCGGCCTTAGTAGGACTCAACATCATCAAATTTTTGAACCCTACAACCTGGAGATGTTGAGGAAATTAAAATATATGAATATAAAAAAATTTAAGTCGTTGGCGTTTTCTGCGACGACCATAAATCAAAACAAATTATGGTTGTCAACCAAACATAAGGGTGTTAATTATCAGTTTAATTTGTTGCTTGTAAGCTCAATAGACCACACCTATCAATTCCACTTTAGAACTTAGATAATCAAAAAGTAGAACGTGGCAGGCTCTTATAGATATATCAAAGTGCGGATAATGGTATATCTAAATCTATATCAGCTAATTACTTATTAAATTTTCAGTAAAACTCATTTACCCGTTAGGGTACGGGCATTTGACAGACATTGTGGATAATTAATTCCCACCACTTATACTTCAAATTTTTCTGTCCAATTTTGCACATAGTTTATATTATCCAATTAAATGTATTTATGTTATTATTATTTTTTCTTTCGAGTGACATAAGACCACCTGCTTTGTAGGAAAAAATACACTAGTTAGGTTCCTAAGAAAGACTGGCACAATGGTCCCTCTTAAAACCCAGACTCTTAAGGCATTGTATATAGCCTTGGTGCCAGAACCTTTCTAGTACACTTAGGCTTACTAATAAGCTTCTTATACACAAAACACAAATTTATAATAATAATAATAAATAAATAAATAGAGATAGCAAATAATTCAATAATATGTAAATTAAAAAAATTAATTCAATATCCCAAGGCCTGTAAAATTATAGTATCATTAAAACAAATTCGCTACCTTTACAATGATGCTTGAATTATTTAGGCGTCTATCTCCCAAGATACAGCAGATTCAAATACCATTGGCAGCACAACCTCACTATTCCCTCGACCTTCAAATAAATGTTTGAATTCTATCACACTGAAGACTAAAGCTAGAATGTTTGCTTAAGAGAGAAGAGAAGAAAATCACTAGGATTTTGGTGTGTTTTGCAATTGAACATGAAGGCCAATATATATAGGTTTCAAGGGGGGAGCACTAGTTGTAAAAAAATACCATGTAGGATTTTTCTTCATTTCACACCAATATGTGCTCTTTGAGATCTAATTTCTCATTCACCCTTGCACCAATTTGAGCATTCTATAGAGGAGATTCCAAATCATTCATGCATATATAATTTTCCAATATATATCTTGCTCAAAATTGGCCTCAAAATAGCCACTTTATGTATTTTGACAACAATCCTCCATATGAATGAAAATTGGTGGCAGACACAAAAATGATTGTTTTGATATCAAATTCATTTGGACTCTGGTGATAGAACTCAGCAGATCAAAACCTGCATACGATAGGTAGGTCTCAACCTTTGAACCTTCCCTTGTGAAATATATTTTCTTTACTGACTGAGTAGTAGACGCGATGTCTTTGAACTATTCTGTCCTTCATGTAAACAACAATATGTTTCACACAGGAATTTTTCCTAACATTTTGAGTTCTCATGGTTATGTTCATTTTGGCCATGAACATCTGGCTGGTTCTGCAAGAGTTTATAAGAATTGAGACTTTGACAATTCCCTTTGAAGCAGCCCACTTCTCTCTCACATAGGTGATTTCTTAATCCATAGTAACCCGCCTTACTTTGCTTGGACTCCCAATGCATAAGAAATGATTAAAAGCAGAGCTTAACAATTCCTTCCTACGGGCATCATTATTTTCATCATAGGAATGGATAAGAGAGTAATCCACTACAGTGATGCAACAGGTATTTTGCAATTAGGTTGTCCGTTTGAACTTAGTTCTTGGGATCTCCAGTTAGCTAGGTTGGGTTTTCCTTCGTAAAATAAACCTTTCATTCTATGGGCTTTAGCCCCATTCCCCTCGATAATTTTTCTCCTAACTCTCTCTTTAACCCTTTGGTTAGCGGATCTACAATGTTATCCTTTGACTTTACATAGACAATAAAAATAACGCCAGTGGAGAGTAGTTGTCTAATAGTATTATGTCTACCATGTATATGTCTAGATTTACCATTATACATGTTGCTCTGTGCCTTTTCAATTGTGGATTGACTATCACAATGTATGCAAATTGCTGGCACAGGCTTGGCCATTTTAGAATATCTTCTAAGAAATTATTCATCCATTCTGCCTCTTCACCAGATTTTTCTATGCAATGAATTCAGATTATATTGTTGACCTGGCTATCATCATTCGTTTAGATGATTTCCATGAAACGGCAGCACCTGCTCGTGCATGCCATTAGTAGACCTTGACTCTTTTACATCATATATCCAGTTTGCATCACTGTATCCTTCTAGTAATGCTGGATATCTAGTATAGTGCAGTCAATAATTGCAAGTATAACGTAAGTATCTGTGTACTCTTACTATAGTTTTCTAGAGATCAATCTTGGATTACTCGTATATCTGGCATGTTTGCTTACTGTATAAGCTAAGTCTAACATTGTACAACTTGTTAGGTGCATCAGACAGCCTATCACTCTAGAGTATTCTACTTGAGAGACACCTTCACCTCTATTTTTAGATAGATACAAACTTCTATCTAAAGGTGTTCTTGCCACAGCAAAATCATCTTTATTGAAATTCCTAAAAATTTTATCCACACAATGTGATTGACTCAGAATAAGTCCGTTAGGTGTCTTTGAAATTTTTATTCCCAAAATGACATCTGCTAGATCCATATCTTTCATGTCAGAACTAAACTTCAATATATTCTTGGTATATCTAACCCTCTTGTCATCACTTCGAACAATTAGCTTGTCATCAACTTAAAGACATAAGATGACGTAGCCATTTTCTATCTCTGTGAAATAAATACATTTGTCACATTCGTTGATCTTAAAACCATTTACCATTATCGTATGGTCAAAATTTTCATGCTATTGTTTTGGTGCTAACTTCAAGCCATATAATGACTTTACTAATTTACAGACTTTCTTTTCTTATCATGGAGCTATGAAGCCTTCAAGCTGTTCCATATAGATTTCTTCATCTCAATCTCCATTTAGAAAGGCCGTTTTTTACATTCATTTGATGTAGTTCTAAATTGCGCAATGTTGCAATTGCTAGTATCATCTTAATGGAATTTATTTTTGTTACAGGAGAATAAGTATCAAAGTAATCAAGGCCTTCTCATTGCTTATAACTTTTAATTACAAGTATAGCATTGTACTTATCAATTAATCCATCGACTTTCATTTTCCTCTTGAAAATCCATTTAGAGCCTAGAGGTTTGCATCTTGGAGGAAAATCTACTAATTCCTAGGTATGATTTTGTAAAATGAATTCAATTTCACTATATAGTGTCTTTCGACAAAATGCCTTCTAGTGAACTTATAGCTTTCATAAAGCTTTGTAGTTCACACTCTAGTAAAAAGTCAGAAGATCTGGACCAAATGATTTATCTGTTCTAGCTCTTTTACTACTTCTACGTTCAGAATGAACCTCTTATTCACTATCTTGAACTTCTCCTTGTTCTTGGTCCTTACTATCTATAATGATAGCCTCATGTGTTTATTTGATCGAACTTGAATCCTCTTTAAATTTACAAGGAAACATATTTTCAAATAACGATGCATTTCTAGATTCCATTATTGTATTCTTGTGAATATCTATTATATTCAACTCATTTACAAGAAATTGATAGGCACTACTATTATGTGCATAACCAATGAAAATGCAATCTACAGTTTTTGATCCTATCTTCACCTTTTTTGGTAGAGGAATGACCACTTTAGCAAGACACCCCGACAGTCGCAAGTAGTTATAGGAAGGTACTCTACCTTTCCATAATTCATATGGGGTTTTCTCTGCTTCCTTTCAAGGTATCTTATTTTAAAGGTAATTAGCTGATAAAACAACTTCTCCCCAATTATTCTAAGATAGCCTAGAGCTTATCAACATGGCATTCATCATTTCTTTCAAGGTACGATTTTTCCGTTCAGTAATCTCTTTGGGTTGAGGTGAATAAGGAGCTATAGTTTGATGTATGATTCCATATTATTCACAAAGTGACTTAAACGGAACAACATACTGACCACCTCAATCAGTTCTTAGCTCCTTAATTTTCTTATTTAATTGATTTTCAACTTCATTTTTATAGAGCATAAATTTCTCTATAGCTTCGTCCTTGTTTTTTAACAAATACAAATAACGAAATTTTGTGCAATCATCGATAAAGGTAATAATATATTTATGTCCACCTCTCAATAGTATGGATTTAAAATCACATATATCATTATGTATTAAGTCAAGTGGTTCAGTATTCTTTTCAATTATTTGAAATGATGACCTTGTTAGTTTTGCCTCAACACAATAATCACACTTATGTTTCGTATCAATTTGGAAAGTTGGTATATGATTCATGTTGATTAACTTATGCAAGGCATTATAATTAACATGTCGTAATCTACCAAGCCATAGATTAGAAACTTAAGATTATAAGCGGAAGAAATAGCTTTATTATTCTTTGGTTTAACAACCATTAGAAACTTAAGATTATAAGCGAAAGAAATAACTTTATTATTCTTTGGTTTAACAACCATTACATTCAGTTTGAACAACCCATCAGATACATATCCCTTTCCCACATACATTCCATTTTTAGACCAAATTACTTTACCTGATCATATGGAATCTATGCTTGTTCAAGAACAATCTAGATACCAGATTCTTACGAATTTCTGGCATGTAAAAAACATTATTTAGAGTCAGCTCTTTCCCGAAAGTCATCTTCAGAATTACTTTTACCCTTCTATCTCAGACATGGCTGAATTCCCCATATATAGGTTTTCACCATTTCCAATAGGTTTAAAGGAAATAAACATTTTCTTGTCTGAGCATACATATCAAGTGGCACTGGTATCAATCCACCATTCTCTTAGATTGGAGCCCACCAAATTCACTTTAGAAAGCACTGCAGAAAGATTAATGTCTGACACATCTTTTGAGATGTTCTCTACTACATTAGCTTCTCGTTTTCCCTTTTTCTTAGGCAATCTGCGTTCCAAAGCCTTGTGACCCATTTTATCACAGTTGAAGCATTTCCCTTAAAATTTGGTTTACTTTTTAAAGACCCCTCCTTTTGGTCCCGACTTATTCTTATTGGCCTTTTTATTCTTATTATTTTGATAACATTCGCCTTAGTCACAGTAATCACACTTTTCTTGTCATTATTTTTGTTGCCTTCTTCAACCTGAAGTTTAATAATCCGATCTTCAAGACTTGTTTCATTTCTCTTGTGCTTCTGATAAATCTTAAAATCTTTCCATGTTGAAGGTAGCTTTTTAACGATAGCAGCCACTTGAAAAGTTTCACTAAAATCCATCCTTTCGGCATAAATTTCTAATAGAATTATCTGCAATTCTTGAACTTTACTTGTAAGAATTTTAGAGTCCACCATCTTATAATCTATAAAACGGCCTAAGACAAATTTCTAAGGACTCCCACGGTTCTGTGGCTCTTTTCTTTCAGCATACACACTGTACAAATAATCGCCCAAGCCATTCAACACATAATTTCTACAAAGAAAATCAAAATGATTCCAAGCATCTATTGCACTGATCACTTAGTGATCAACTTCACTCTCTCTTGGTATATGACATATTCCTTAAAAAATCTTGCAAGATTCAAGGTGGTCAAGTAAAAGAACATTTTCTGTTGCTACCATCTGAAATCTTATCCAGTGAATTTCTTAGGTTTCTTCGCATGAGGAACAACTACAAGTGTAGCAGTACCAGTGTCGACACTGGCACATGAGACAAGAGTAGGAGGGTCAAAAGTTCCAACTTGTTGGCTCATATCAGTTGCCATTTCTATAAAATATGTTTTAAGATTGTATTTCTTATTATTGTTATTTCTTTCAAGTGACATAAGACCACCTACTTCGTAGGAAAAAACACTAGTTAGGTTACTCGGAAAGACTAGAGGGGTCACAATGGTCTTTTTCAAAATCTAGACTCCTTAGGTGTTGTATATAGCTTTGGTGCCAAAACTATTCTAGTACACTTAAGCTTACTAATAAGCTTTTTATACACTTAACACAAATTTATAATAATGATAATAATAATAATAAAATAAATTGAAATAGCAAATAAATCAGTAATATGTAAATTAAAAAAATTAATTCATTGACCCGAGGCCTGTAAAATTACAATGTCCTTAAAGCAGTTAGCCACCTTCACAATAGTGCTTGAATTATTTAGGAGTGTCTCCCATAATACAACGGATTCGAATAGTGTAGGCAGCACAACCTTACTATTCCCGCGAACTTTAAATAAATATTTGAATTCTATCACACTTAAGCATAAAGCTAGACTATTTGGTTCTGAGAAAAGAGAAGAAAATCAATAAGATTTTATTGTGTTTTGCAATTGAACATGGAGGCTAATATATATAGGTTTCAAGGGGAGGCACTAGTTGTTAAAAATCCCATGTGGGATTTTTCTTCCTTCTGGGTGCAATTCGAGATCTAATTTCTCATTCACCCAACCACCAATTTGAGCGTTCTATGAGTTGTTGCGAAGAGCTCATAGAGGGAATTCTGAATCATCCATGCATTATATTTTTCCAATTTTTATCTTGCTCAAAATTGGCCTCAACATAGCCACTTTATGTATTTTTCCAACATTAAATGCACACAAACTAATTATATCACCAGCTCAATGAAATAAATGTGAATATATATCAAAACATCTCTATAGTTATAATGTTTGGACTAAATTAATTTTATTACTATGAGGAGGTTATTACTTAATAGTGGTAAAAATATTATTTGGACTTAGTTATCCTTAGTTCATGTGATATGCATAAACTGTGGGTACCATCTAATTGAGATGGTAAAATCCCTTGTGTTGAAAACAAGAGTTCTAGGATTCAAACTCCACTCACATGGGTGGGATTAAAGAATTAAAGATTCACTGTAAAAACCTTCTCATAAAATGAATGTGCAAGCTATTAGTGTTGGATTTATTTCTCACATATTGTGGACTGGAATCAATTTAATTATTTTAAGTTTTTATTGGATTAATACGTAACAAATGTCAAATATTAAGGAGCAATTTTAATGGACTCATTAAGTGATCGAATATTGTGTTATTAAGTCTAATTTTATCTCACCTTTATAGTAGTATATTAGAGACAAGTATAACCTCTAATCGTGTTATTTTACCTTATAATGGGATGGGCAATTTTGTACTAACACATGAGGGCTCCCTCCACTCAGCCATAATATTTAAGTGACTTCAACCCATTGGGAGTTCATTGTTCATAGACCTGGGGCATGAGTGCAGTGCACCGCTCTCCCTCTCTTTCACTCCCGATTCTTGTGTTGTGTGTGCAGTGTATGGAAGCTTAATATTGCAACTAAAATCATATCTAAAATTTGCTACAAATTAGAAGGACAAAATGCTGGATTTACGGACAAGAGACAGCCTGAACAGCAAGTCTTGAATATATGGCCAATCAAGGTAAAATCTTGTCTTTCTCTCTAATGCATGTGTTTGAACGGATTTGCAAGAACGGATTTGCAAGATCAAGAGCATAAAGCTTATGTTTATTTCATCAATTGGTATCAGTGCACCATGGTTGTGCAGTTTCATTCAAACCATGAGTGAATCAAGCTTTAAAGCATCGATACCCATATTCGGGTTTCATGATTTTGCTAATATTTGGGGTAATTTTTTTAGATAATGCATGGGGTAATGTTTATGGAGTAAAAATACAATTTTTCCACGAATTTTGGTGGCCAAAATCGGGTAGATTGGCAGGGTGTACTGTAGCGCATCACTGTAGCAATACTGTAGCTTCATCCCGAGGTTGAAGATGAAGTTGAGGCAAAAATATCATTTGGGTCCCTACACTTTTATGAAATTATGTGGTAACCCAAAAAATTATCATTTCAATCCCAGAAAAAATTATCATTTGAATCCCAGAAATTTTTGTGAAATTTGTTATGAACAAAATATTTTTGTTTTGGCCCCTCAAATTTTTAGATATTATAATGTGGCCTAGAAACTTAGTTTATTTTATCTACAATTTGGGCCAAAAGTTTTTATATTAAAAACAGTGATATAATTCTAAAAATTATTTATTATGGTCCAAAATTCACATAATTTTTGGCGATTTTTCAGAATTTTAATTATAGAATAATCCATCATTGTTGAATGTTATGGGCATGATATTCGTACATTTTATTGAGGCATATAGATATTTTATTTAATTTAATATCTTAGTAGAAACTTTAATTATGTTGCACAAAGTTTATTTAGTTTCAATTTTGTTAATGTATGAAATTATATGCCTAGCAAAACTTCAATTTAGAATGGTTGTATATCTACCTATTGTAGGACCAATCATGATAAATTATTTGATGTTTTGCAATTTGATTGTCCATTTATAATTGTTGGTTATGGGCTATATGATGGAGTATTATTGTTATTACCAAGATCCATACAAGTGATGATATTGCCCTGTCGGTAAATCACTACTTGGTAGGATGCTTAGGTAGGTAAAGAGGTTTGTTGGATATTTTCTACTGAGTGGCTTAATTACCCTATCGGTAATAGGTCAATGTTGGTGTTGTATTCAACTTATCTAATTTATCTATAGGTTAGAGCAATCCTATATTGTTAAAGGATGTCTAAAATATTGTGTTGTTAATGGAGAAACTTAGAATAAGGAATCATTGTCTGTAGCATGATTCTGTTTTCACGTGCTTAATAATATTTATTATTGATTCCTCAACTTTCGATATCCTTTCTTTTTTCCAAGTTGCCTCCATCAAATCTTTGACTGGGACAAATTATGAGGACTGGCGTGAATCTGTCATGTTCTATTTATCTACATTGAATAGAGACTTGGTTTTGAGAGTGGATGAACCATCCAAGCCTACAGACAAAAGCACTGCTGCTGAGAGGGCAGAGTGGATAGCTTGGGATGAATCTAATAAGTACTGTCTGGACACAATGAAATACACCATTGATAGAACAATTAAAGATAGCATCCCCGTATGTGACAAGGCCAAAGATTATTAGGCAGCTTTTGCAAGATCTTTCAAAAAGGTAGACAAGGCAGAAAAGGGTAACTATTTAAGGCTGCTTGCTAATACCCAATATGATGGTGTTTCGGGGGTAAGAGAGCACATTCTCAAGACGACTAGTTACCATAAGAAGCTAAAAGACATGGATGTCATTTTGTCTGATGACTACCTAATTTTCCAAATTCTTGAATCCCTTCAACCACAATTTGGAAATCTAATAAGCCAATGCAATACTCAAAAAGACAGTTGGAATATCAATGAGTTAACTGCTTTTGTGGTTCAAGAAGAGGAATCATTAAAGAAAGGAAAATCTCACACTACCATGATGGCTACTACTTAAAAGAGTGGGAGTATGAAAAAAATCTCTTCAAATGGCAGCAATAAATTTTTTAAGAAGAAGAAAATTGGAAAGAAAACTTCACATGGCAATTCTTCTAACACTTCTGGTTCCACTTCTGAAGACTTTAAGGGAAAGTACCATTTTTGTAAGAAACCTGGGCACAAAAAAGCTGAATGCAAGGGATTCAAAGCATAGCTAGAAAAGAAAGGTATTCTTGTAGTTTTTGTGGGCTTTGAATCCGATCTTGTTGATGTTCCTTCTAATACTTAGTGGTTAGATACTGGTACGACCATTAATATAATGAATTCCTTATAGGAATGCAGAAGTAGGAGGGAGCCCAATGAAGGAGATCTGATTGTATACATGGGCAATGGAGTGAGGACCAGGGTTGAAAGCATAGGAGTTGTCAGAATACACCTAACAACAGGCCACTTTTTGGATCTATTAGGTACAGCTTATATCCTTTCTATTAAGAGAAACTTGATATCTGTATCTATTTTAGATAGATATGGCTATACTTTTCATTTTGGTGACAAAAAAGTTTGCTTATTCCGTAATTCAGAGCTAGTTAGTTCTAGCACTCTATATGATGGCTTATATATGATTGATTTATTTCCTCATGTTACCGAATTATCATCCAACACTCATGTTATGAATGTTGCTAGCTCTAATTATGTGAGGGTTGCTGAAAATTCCTCTATGTTGTGGCATAAACGGTTGGGTCACATTTCCAAACAGATGATGGAAAGGCTCATTAAAGATGGTAATCTCCACAATCTAGGTTTCTCTAATTTTAACACTTATGTTAACTGTCTCAAAGTCAAACTTACTGCCAAAATTAGAAAAGAGAGAATTCGGAGAAGTCAACAGGTTTTAGAGTTAATACACACAGACATCTGTGGGTCATTTACTCCTACTGCTATAGGAGGTTATTAGTACTTCATCACGTTCATCGATGACATTTCTTGTTATGGCCGTGTTGAACCTCTTACTGAAAAGTCTGAATCATTGTCTGCTTTTCAAGCCTTTAAGGCTAATGTTGAGCCCCAAAAGAGCCAACTGATTAAGGCAGTGAAATCAAATAGCGGTGGTGAGTACTATGGGTGATATGATGAAATTGGGTGCAATCCTGGACCTTTTGCTAAATTTCTTCAGGAATGTGGAATAGAAGCTCAGTACACAATGCTTGGGACTCCTAAAAAGAATGGAATAGTAGAAAGAAGAAATCATACCCTTCTTGACATGGCGTAGTTTATGTTAAACAACTCTACCCTACCAAATTTTTTGTAGGGTGAAGCCTTGAAAACTGTAGCTTACATTTTGAATTAGGTCCCTAGCAAGTCAGTATCCAAAACTCTTTATGAATTATAGTCAGGGAAGAAGCCTAGTTTTCGTCACTTTCATATCTGGGGATGTAGAGCAAAAGTGAGGCCTTATAATCTGCAATAAAGGAAACTTTATCCGAAAACTATTAGTGGTCATTTCACTGGTTATTATATAGGCTCGAGGGGTTCTAGATTCTATTATCTTTCCCACACTACTAGAAAAATTGAGTCTGATCGTGCCATTTATTTTGAAGATGATCATAATAGTAAGAGTTCTGAGCCTCGCAATCTTACATTGAGAGAGGAACATGTGGTTTTGCCTATCCTATCTTTTCCAGCTTTTGCTATGGGATTACCACATACTGACATTCCTTCTGTTGATCTTGAAGCTCATCATGATTTGGAGCCCATGGCTGTGGAGGATGATGCTACTAATATGCAATTGAGGAGATCCGAGAGGGTAAGGAGACCTGTAATTTCTGATAATTATGTGGTTTACTTGTAGAAACATGATTTTGATGATGACTTGTCATCTAATTCTATTACTTTTCAGGAGGCCATCAGTTGTCCATGAAATTCTAGCTAGGCAACCTAAGAGGGGGGTGAATTAAGATTTAAAAACAACACCACAATTCAATACCAACAACACAAATCAATTGAAACTAATGGATAAATGTAAATTGATAAATATAAATTTAAGCAATAAATAAAAAAAAAGATAATGGATAGAGAGAACAAACACAATAGTTTTTACATGGTTAGGCAATCCCCGCCTACGTCCACACCTCCAAGCAACCTATGCTTGAGGATTTCACTATCCAAGCCTTAACCCAAGGCTTCAACAATTTACAATTGACTTCCAAGGTGTCAATCAACCTTTACAACAAGAGATTATACCCAATCTCTTAACCCCATGTGTTTCCCACACTTGTACTTATACAAATATGATAAGTAATTTGAAGATTACACCAAATACTCTTTTTTAGAGTAATTATATAAATGATAGCTCAAGATGTTTTGATTTTGCAAAATTAAAGCTTTGAATGAGTGGTATACACTTTCTTTTGCTCAATAGGGATTCAAAGGATCCTTAAAAATGAGCTTAACTTGAGTTTATATAGTGCACACTTCAAAACTAGCCGTTAGAGACATTTCTGGAGACAACCAACTTACCGCTTTCTCAAATTTGATATGCCGTTTAGAGTTACCGTTAGAGCCAAGAATTTGAATATTTGAAAATTCGGTCTACCGCTTTTTGAAATCCGGTTAGCCGGATTGTTTCGAGAATGTAATTCTGTTGTTTCTAGTTTGCCGCTTAGAAATTCGGTTAGCCGGATTGCTACAGTACTGCTACGGTGTCGCTACAGTGAAAACTTTCTAAAATTATAGTTTTTCCCCAAAACTTTTAGAAACTATACTATGTTCCAATAACTTTATAAAACTTTTCAAATAAGTTCATTTCCAGAATTTAAAATTCATATTTATGGATTCCAAAACTCAAATCTTTTCAATGTGATTCATAAGATATAAAAAAAACTTATTTTGATAAAATCATTTGCTTTATTCAATCAAAACCTTAGATTATGAAAAACAATGATTTGTTTAGAGATCATTGGAACTTTTTAAGAGCTAAGCCATTTATCTTGATTTCACTTAAATAAATTTGTCATTTAAAAGCTTGTGAAATGAGATAAAATACATTTAACTATATTGCCCTTATTTCATGCGATTTGTTATCATCAAAATCAATATATTTTATAGCCATTTAGGCTAACAGTCCAGAATCCTCATCTTGGACACATGCCATGCATGATGAGATGGCATCCATGTATCACAATAGGGTTTGAGATTTAGTTGAATTACTAGATGGATGCAGAAGAATTGGTTGCAAATGGGTTTTTAAAACCAAGCGAGATGCTAGAGGGCAATAGAAAGATACAAGGCCAAACTAAGGGCCAAGGGTTTTAGTAAGAGAGAAGGTATTGATGATATAGAAACATACTCTCCTGTTTCCGAATTATCATTGCATTAGTAGCTCATTTCAATTTAAAATTGCATCAAATGGATGTGAAGACAGCTTTTCTTAATGGAAACTTGTTTGAAGATGTGTACATGATGTAACCGATGGTTTTGTTGAGCCTGGCAAAGAAAACATGGTGTGTAAGCTTAAAAGGTCCATTTATGGACTCAAACAAGCATCCAGGTAGTGGTATTTAAAATTTCGTGATATTGTCACCTCTTATGGATTCCAAGAGAATGTTGTTGATCAGTGTATATACTTGAGGGTCAGTGGGAGCAAGTATATCATTTTAGTGCTTTATATGGATGATATATTGCTCGCTGCTAATGACAATGATTTCCTACTTGAGACAAAACATATGTTGTCATATAATTTTGATATGAGGGATCTTGGTGAAGCCCATTATGTATTGGGATAGAGATTCTTCGTGAGAGATTTATAGGAGTTCTAGGATTGTCTCAAAAGGCCTACATTGATCGTATTCTGAAAAGGCTTAATTTACAGTCTTGTGCTCCTGGAAAAGCACCAATTTCCAAAGGTGACAAAATTTCCAAGTCTCAATGTCTAGATAATAATATAGATAAAGCTAGAATGCAAACCGTCCCATATGCATCAGTTATGGGTAGCTTGATGTATGCTCAAGTCTGTACTCGCTCTGATATTGCTTTTATAGTGGGAGTACTTGGGAGATACTTGAGCAATCCTAGATATGAACACTAGAAGGCTGCAAAGAAAGTGCTCAAATATTTGCAAGCCACCAAATTTTTGCGTTGACATATCAGCAATCTGACTATTTGAATAGAGTTGGATATTTCGATACTGATTTCGCAGGATGTTTAGAAGACAAGAAATCCACATCTGGTTACATCTTTATGTTGGCAAGAAGAGCTATATCATAGAAAAGTGTCAAGCAGACACTTATAGCTTCTTTAACAATGGAGGCAGAATATGTAGCATGTTATGAGGCTACACGTCAATCTTTATGGATGCAGCATTTTATCACAGGACCGAATTTTGTGTTGGCTTCACAGAGGCCATTGAAGATATACTGTGATAATTCTATAGCTATTTCTTTCTCTCACAATACGAGGAGTTCCTCACGCTCCAAGCACATTGATCTTAAATATTTATTTGTGAGAGAGAAAATTGCTCAATCTTATGTATCAATGGAGTATAAACCTACAGAACTATGTTAGATGATCCACTTACTAAAGCTTTAGCTCCAAAAGTGTTTCGGGAGCACGTGACTCATATGAGATTGTTAGAATTCTCTTTTTTATGTTGAGTCAATGGGATATTGCTATATGATATTGTATGATAAGTTGCAACTTGAATGAGATTATGTATTACTCATGTTTTGTTATTATGCATGCATATTGCTATATGATATTGATATACCATATATTGTGTACACATTTGGTTGGATATTGCATTATGTATATGGTAAGGATATTGTGGTTCGAGACATTTTGTTTAGTCTTAGTGTGGACATTACTTAACCAAGCATTTTGGCTTAGCTTCGAGTGTGCTTTCTTAAGACATTTTGTTTTGGTCTCATTATGGTTATAAGAAAGCATAGCTTCCTTAAAACATTTTGGCATTAGTCTCATTATGGTGAGAAGGAAGCTCGCTTCTAGAGACATTTTCATCTAGTCTCATTATGGTTATAAAGAAGCGATGGTCTAGGAGACATTTTGGTTTCATCTCATTTTGCTAGACTTTTGGACTTTGTGAAAATAGGCATATTGATCACATTGTCTTGCTATTTCCATGATTAAACTTGTATACTACTACATAGTCATGTGTTTATGGGTATCGGTTGTGTGGAACATCCTGTCGATGCACATATGACTTGGTGCTTATGGCACCAAGTCATATATTGATTATGACTTGTTTATGTTATGGGTGATTGTTCGCATTGGACCTTTTGTTATAGTCATATATTGATTAATTCGATTTGTTTTCAAAATATTTTATTTTATTTTAAATTATTATTGGAATTACTTATGCTGTCCAAGTGGGATATTGTTGGATTTATTTCTCACATATTGTGGATTAGCATAAATCATTCTAATTATTTTAAGTTTTTACTGGATTAATACGTGACTAATGTTAAATATTAAGGAGTAATTTTAATGGACTCGTTTATTAAGTGATCAAATATTGTGTTATTGAGTCTAATTTTATCGCACCCTATATAGTAGTATATGACGGACAAGTATAACCTCTAATTGTGTTATTTTCGCTCATAATGGGATGAGAAATTTTGTACTAACACATGAGGGGTCCCTACACTCAGCCACAGTATTTAAGTGACTTCAGCCCATTGGGAGTTCATTGTTCATAGATCTAGGGCATAAGTGCAGTGCAACCCTCTCCCTCTCTTTCACTCTCGATTCTTGTGTTGTGTGTGCAGTTTATGGAAGCTTAATATTGCAGCTGAAATCAGAACCAAAATTTGTTGCAAATTGGAAGTACAAAATGCTGGATTTACAAACAAGAGATAACCTGAACAGCAAGTCTTAAATCTATGGCCAATCAAGGTAAAATCTTGTCTCTCTCCCTAATGTATGTGTTTGAATGAATTTTCAAGATCAAGGGCATAAAGCTTATGTTTATTTCATCAATTAGGATTTAAATAATAATTATTCATATTTGGTGTGGCTTATATAATGTGTAAAAGAGTGTTTATTTAATCTCAAAAATTTGTTTCTGTTAGGAAATATGTCTCCTTTTTCAATAAGGATTTCCTAGGATATTTTCTTTTTTAGTAGGATTCCTATTAAAGGAATAAGTAATTTCTTCTTTAGGATTTGACTTCTTATTCAAGGAGGAATGCTACTAGTACAAGAAAATGAATACTTCTCCTACAAGTAATAAGCACTATATATAGGGAGGTTGGGTTCACTTATTTGCACACAGAAGAATAACACAGCAATTAGGTTCTCTGCAAGTAGACAGTTTCTAGTGTGAGAGAAATGGTAGGTCTATTAAGAGATTGGGTGTTATTGGGGTTTGGGTGTGAGAAAATTACTAGAGTGATTGTAACAATTTTTCACATAGTAGATTTTTCTCTAGTCGTTCTTGGCGGCCGTGGTTTTTCTCCATTATAGGAGTTTTCCACGTAAATTCTTGTGTTGCGTGATTGATTTTATTCTTTATCTATTTTCTGTTTATTATTTGTTTGATATTTTTGCTTGCAAGATCTTGGGTGGAATTCAAAATTCCCTAACAAGTGGTATCAGAGCTAAAGGTTGTTTTACAAAGCAATTATGTCAGCAATAAAGTTTTCAAAACCTGTGAAGGTATAAATAGAAAAGTTTTATGGAAGAATCAATTTTAGCTTGTGGCAAATTTAATTCAAGGATATGTTGGTTCAATCTGGTTACATAAGGAAAACAAAGGCAATGTAAACCCTAGTAGAAACGCTGAAGGTGTGTAGACAATCAAGGCACCTTAAAGAAGATTGTCGGAATAGAGCAAGCTCAGAAAATAGCTCTAAATTAGTAGATGGAGATACTAATAATATTAGCTAGTGGTGTGTCTCTTTTTTCCATAAGAGATTGGTTTATCCTTTTTGGCGTGCCATGAAAAATGATGTATTACTGCTAGCGGGTCCATAAGGTTTGCTCACAAGGCATGGTTTAGCATTTATGCAAGGTGTGTGGTGGAATTTTTTTTTTGTCGATGGCTGAAGACTCTTAAGGAAGCCAAACATGAGAGTGAGTATTTTCAGCAAGCTGATCGACATGTGCCGAATATATATACTCAAGATAAGGTGGAGTATGATGATTCTCAGTGTAGAGAATTATGCCTGTTGGATAAAGCACAAGATTTTATCCATGGTGGAGTGATTCTCATAAGCCCTATGTGAGTGTGGTTTTGGTGGAGCAAAGAAGGTGGAGACGATGACATGGTTGTGTGGATACACGGTGGATCATGTTTTGTCACCTAATTGAAAAACTCGCCAAGTTGGAGATTGTTAGGAAATATGTCTCCTTTTTCAATAAGGATTTCCTAGGATATTTTCTTTTTTAGTAGGATTCCTATTAAAGGAATAAGTAATTTCCTCTTTAGGATTTGACTTCTTATTCAAGGAGGAATACTACTAGTACAAGAAAATGAATGCTTCTCCTATAAGTAATAAGCACTATATAGAGGGAAGTTGGGTTCACTTATTTACACACAGAAGAATAACACAGCAATTAGGTTCTCTGCAAGTAGACAATTTCTAGTGTGAGAGAAACGGTAGGTCTATTGAGAGATTGGGAGTTTGAGTGTGAGAAAATTACTAGAGTGATTGTAACAATTTTTCACATAGTAGATTTTTCTCTCGTCGTCCTTGGCGGCAGTGGTTTTTCTCTATTATAAGAGTTTTCCACGTAAATTCTTGTGTTGTGTGATTGATTTTATTCTTTATCTATTTTTTGTTTATTATTTGTTTGATATTTTTTTTTGCAAGATCTTGGGTGGAATTAGAAAATTCCCTAACAATTTCAAAACATTTTATGTTGTTTATATTTTTAGTATAGCTTTTGGAGATTAAGTATACCATCCAGACTGTCGAATTTTTTTTTTTTAAGTTAAATTGCTTAAAATACCTTTTATTTATTTTACAATCTTATGAAAATTGATTTCATAACATAATTTCAAAAGACTTGTATATTTATATAAAACTCTTAGACCTACGAATTTGGAGTATCCTACTTTCAGACAATTCACGGAGTTCTGCAAGCAATCGATATTTTATGATCAAGTGTGTAGTATTGTTTGTATTAGCAATCCTTATATATCGTATTAAGAATTGAAATATGGTCGAAAGAAAAAATCTCTATTTGACAAGGCTTCTTCCTATAGCTATGAATTCCATTGGACCCAGAACTAATACATTGGAAGAATCTTTTGGGTCTTCCAATATCAATAAGTTGATTGTCTTGCTCTCGTATCCTCCAAAAGGGAAAAGCTTGTATATTTATATATTAAATTAATTTTTTTAATTTTTAATAAAACTCTTATTGAGAACTAAAGAAGTAAAATTGTTTTAATAAAAACTTTACTAAATAACAATTCTCTTTAAAAAGCTATACCAAGCATTTTTGCTTTCTTCTTATACTACATGAGATATTTAATATTTACCCTTGAATCAATGTCAATGTGAATGCTTTTATGCTGCAAGTTAAAGGAGTCCCCACAGGAGTTACCCTCTGGTGCTAACTTTTTGCTCGACCACATCAATTATTGTACAGCATCTACCATATTTTTCTGTTCATAATAATTCTACACAGTACTCAGCATAAGCACTTGTAAAATTTCTTATATTTGTATTTCATTACTTGCAGCACTTAAGGTAATTAATCATAAAATATTTATAAACTACAACAAAAAGCTTAGAGCAATCTAAGGATAAACCTTCTGACGTTATATATAATAGATTAATTTGATTTAGAATAGTCTTACTAGATAGATTTTTTAATTATAAATATCAGTAGATTTTTAAATGTATAATACATATCGATGAAATTATATGAAGTAAATTTCGTTCAATTATATTAATCCGTTATGAATTTCCGCACAAATTTGTATGTGGCTAGGACTGTGCAAGTGAAATTTCAGATAAAATCATCTCTTGACAATTTATTTATTTATTACAATATTCGATTTTACAGTTGCAGCTCAACATGAATCCATATCTTGTCTATATCTGCCGACCACTTTTATTATGTCATTTGAAAGAGTAGCCAGTAGTTCCGTTTTAGCCCACAATCGCCAATATTTAACTTTATTCTGCCTAATACAAACTCCAAAATCTGATACACATTGTTTGAGAAAATGGAATTAAATCATTTTAATTAATTAAGATGAATATCATACTATGGACTTGCCCTAGAAAATATACGAAAGATAACCAAGGAATAGCTTTTGTAAAATTGTTTTCCAAGAGCTGATAATATATTAAAAAATTGGGTGAAATATAAGTAAAGGTATTGTAGATTGATTTGTTTAAGCTTGTGAGAGGACTCATCGATCGTCAGTTATTCAGACTACAAAACTTTAGTACGTTGTGAAAACTAAAATACATGATTAGAAAATTTTTTTAAGTCATTGGTGTTTTCTATAGGACGACCATAAATTAAAGCACATTATTGCCCTACATATTTGATTGAAGTAGACATGCATGTGGAGTCTAGGTCATTTAGAACAGGAAAAAACATACAGCACTCCACTTCAAATGCTAGGCTAAAATGTCCAACTATTTTCTCTCTCGTTTTTGGGATACATACAAGCACGCCACTTCAATTATGTACTTGCACCAAAAAATCATATATATTGGAAGCTATCAAATTTTGGATTCAAAGTTGGAGCTAGAAACTGTTAAACTTATTGTTATTTTGTGCCCGACAAACTAGGGTTGGGCATCGGATCGAATTTGACTAGATCCGATCCGATTCAAACAAATTCAGTTCGGATTCGGATTTGATCTAGAATCCGATCGGATATAATTTATGTCATCCCATTGGAGTTTATTCGGATCGAATTCGGATTCGGATCGATCCGAACAATCCGATCGAATTGCACTTACTTTTAAAAAAAATTAAATAATTAAAGATAGAAACCAATGAACAAAATCTTTCACTTCACCTTCATCATCAATATCTCTTCAAATCATCAACAAGCCAACTCTAACATCTTTCAATAACTGCAACAACAATGGCCTTCTCCTTCAACATCAACCCATCATCGTCAATTCGTCATCATTCGCCGAAACCCACTCCTGCAAACACAAACTCCTCCTCATAAGCAACGACATGCTCTTTGTCACCTCCTCAAGCTTCATCTTCCTCATCCCCCTCCATGTCCTCACAATCTTCATGGCCATCTCCTCCCTCTCCGTCGCTACCTCCTCCTCTAACAAGTACTACCTGCCCACATGGTCGCCACCGTTCTCACCAGCATTTTCCAGGGCTTAGATATTTTACCTTTCAATTCATTTATCTCTAGTTTGTGAGAATTTTATTAGCTCTTTCTTTTTGTATTTTCTTAGGCTCTCTTTTTTCTGCTTATCTCTGATTCCGTCTTGAGATAATTCATGTTGTTTGAACATAATTTTCACTAAGATCTTATTTGTACCATTAAATGGTTGTTCTCACCAGATCCAAGTCAAATCCAATTAAAACAAATAAATTATTATATTTTGGGGGGAGATTGGGCGTGGTTTGGGTTTAAGCGTGTTTTTTGCTGTTCGGAGTAGGAAGCATAGCTGAGTTGATTTGGGAGGTAAATTGAAGTGTCCTGAGTTTGAAATAATATAAAGAGCTCAATGGATCTCGTGAGAGTTAAAGTTGACATGGGGAGCTCAAAAGAGCTCAGAACAGCTCTAGTAAACTTGAGGATAACTCTAGAGAGCTTATCCTGGGCTTGTGGTATAACTCAAGTAAACCCATATAAGAAATACAATATGGACACCAAAATCATCATAATAAGCAGAGAATGAGCATAAAAAGTAAAGAACACAATATTTTACATGGTTCGACCTTTTGGCCTACATCCACGGGAATAATCATCTCCAATCCATTATGTATGTGAAGTATTACATGCTTTTCTTTACAACATCAACATAACCTTATTAAAAGTTGTTTATGGTGAATATTAACTTGAGGGAGATGTGGCTATTATGGCGATTAGATAGTTCTTTAAGAGAAGAATAAAGGAAAAGCTTATTTGAGAGATGAGGTGGCCAAGATATTTCATTCGGGTATAAAAGTGGAGGAACAAACCCTAGAAATAGAGGAAGAAGAAGATAAAGCAGCCCTTCAAGAAATCAGATTTGGAAAAATCCCTAAAGTTGAAAATGAGAGAGAGATAGAGAGCTAGAGAGAGATCAAGAGAGAGAGCTCCCCCTATAACTGAACATGTAGAGCTTATATAAGAGTGTTCCTAAGGGTATGTTAGTAATTTTGGACAGCTGGTGAATTTTCATCGGTTTGTCCTCTACAAGTGAGGTTAATTTAGTAATTTGCCTTATGATTCCATGATGGTGACACTTATGAGCTTGGGAGGCAAGGAAACGTCCAACCGCCTTCTTGCCTCCACAGTTGAGCATGTGCCAGCATCTCAAACTTGAAATCCTGTTGCTTTTTTGGGGTACTGCAGAGGGTTGCTAACTTGGCATTCTTCGATTGTTCTACCAAGGATTCCATTGGCTCCTCATCTTAGCCAAAAGATAGATTTATTTCTCACATGATGGCATCCATTGTTCACATGTGTGCTCTAACCAACAAAATTTGATTTTCAATAATGGCCTTTAGTATTGTGTATTTTACCGAAACCGCCCTTTTCTTTGAAGAGCTCATCTCTCATTTTCATGTGAGCTACCCTGATCCCTGGTCAAATGAATTAACTTTACTTGGTTGACTCCACTTGCCACATGTCACTGGGTTATTAGTCCATGCTTGCACTTAAATTTCCTCCTACACACATGTCATTATTTATTCTTTACGGTTTGAGAGTGTGACTCTTGCTATCATCATGATACATGAACCAAATTGGCTTCTTGATTGGTATTTTAATAATGTTTTTGGAAAGAATGTCAAACACTTGATATGTGATTATCTGAAAGGAAGGTGTCAGCTTCGACCCAAATCCAAACACATTCGAACTAATCCGAAGCCGAATATATCCGAAGTATTCATCTGTTTACTTTGGATCGAATAGATTCGGATTAGAATCGGATGGTTTTTTTCCCTAATCGGAACCATCAGAAATCCAATCGATTCATCTGAATCCGAAATTGCCCTGAGCCCTAGTACAAACATGCGATAAAATAATATTTATTTTATTTGAACATATATTATTAGCCATTATTTATAAAGCATGTGATTTATGTATTGGACATATGATATCAATACTAAAAGATTTAAATTATAAATTCTTGATAGATAAAAATTATTCACAACTATTAATGAAATGGGCATTTCTTATGTAAGGCTGTAACTTTTCTACATCTACTGCAAGTAATTTTATCTTGATCATTAAAGTGGAGACTTTGAGTAGAATTGTTAATATGTATATGTGTGATATGCATAATGAAATGCAGGACTATAGTAAATTATGATTTAATTTAACAAATATCGTTATCATAATTCATAAAATCTTTAATAAACTTTAATAAGATTAAAAATTACAGTTGCTTTTGTGGCAAAAATGCTCAAAGGAAAATATATAGCTTTTATGTATTCTGTGAGAATGCTCATTCAAGCATTTTTGTATTCTTCTTATACTACATGAAATATTTAATTTTTACCCTTGAGTCAATGTCAATGCTTTTATGCTGGAAATTAAAGGGGTCCCCACCGGAGTTAAATCTGGGGCTAGCTTTCCGCTCCACCACGTCAGTAATTGTCTATCATCTACTCTGTTTCTCTGATTCATATTAATTATGCAGACTACTCATCATCAGCACTGTTTAAATTTCTTACATTTGTATTTCGTTACTTGCAGCACGTATGATAATTAGTAACAAAATATTTCTAAGCTACAACAATAAGCTTAATGCAATCTATTGATGAATCATCTAAATTTATATATAATAGGTTCAATCTAAAATAGTCATAAATTTTTTATTATAAATATCAATATATTTTTTTAATTATATAATATATATGGATGAAACTGTATAGAGTAATTTCGCCCAATTTTATAAATTCATTATGAATTTCATCACAAATTTGTGTGTGGTCAAGACCGTGCAAGTGAAATTTCAGATAAAATCATCTCCTGACAATTTATTTATTATATTTTTCATTACATAACTTTATCATGTCGATATTTTTTAAACATTTACGACAAAGGAGTCCCTACTGAAAAGGAGAAATTAGAATTCAATGAAAGTTTTAATCATTGTAGCATCTTTAATTTTCCATGTTTCGACTCTTTTTTATATCTGATTAATTTGTTAAATATAATATTCTCAAATTAATTTGTAGTGGGGCAAACAAAAGTTGGAAAAATCATGCAGCCGACCTTTTTTATATCTGATTGTGCATTATTAGGCAGATGAATGCGACTTCATCGTTTATCGGTCCATTTTAAAAAGTAGGGGTTCTGTAATTAATATTTTTCTTTTATTTAATTAAGAAAAGAGAGAAAAGGTGGCATATGTTATGATTATCATGAATTTTCCACCTCTTAATATAAATTTTTTAATTTATTTAAATTAAGATATATTATCTAAATTATTCTATTATTATCTTTAGACAATATTTTTGTATTGACACTTGTTAACAATTGAGAATTTTTGTTTTACTATAAATAGGTAATTTCTCTACATATTATATTATCTCTTTTTTTTCCCAAACAATATCACTAGCAAGAGAAAGAAACGAGAATTCTTCATCTTTAAGTTTTAGTAACCAAAACTTTCTTTATTTTCTTTGCTTAATTTAAATTTTATTGTAATTGATTTAAAATACGTTATCAAACATGACTTAAGCTCTGATTTAGGAAAGTACAATTTCCTACACTCTCATTTTATATGTTCATTTAATAATTTTATACTTATAAAATATGTTTTGCAATCACTATTAATTTAGATTTACATCAAAAGAAAATAAAGTAAGTGATTTTCAATTCTTTTATAACTTAAAACTATTAAGGTCAGTGAGTTTATATACACATATATGATTATTGATTTGTCTAATTTTTTATGAGTTATTATTTTGGAGATTAGTGCTTTTGCTGCGAAAATGCTGAAAGAAAAGGAGCTACTGTATTCTTCTTATACTGCATGAAATATTTTATTTTCATTAGTAGTCGATATTTTATCAACAATTATGCAAAGGAGTCCCTACTGAAAAGGCGAATTTAGAATTCAATGAAAGCTTTAATTATTGTAGCATCCTTAATTTTCCTGTTTCGACTCCACTAACTTTGTTTTACATAATTGTTAAATATAATATTCTCAAATTAATTTGTTGTGGTCGGGCCCGTGCCAGTCAAAAGAGAAAAATAAAACAAAAGTTGGAAAAATCATGCAGCTGATTTTTTTTACAATAATATTACATATCCCAATTTTTTTATTCCAAACAATCATTCCAAATGATTTGGCATTCATCAATTGGTTGATATGTTCTTTCCAAAATCCAAGTGAATTAATTGTAACCAATTAACGAATGCCAAATCATTTTATAGTTATTTGGGATGTGTATTATTACTCTTTTTTCTATCGATTGTGCAAACGTTAGGTAGGCGAATGCGACTTCATCGTTCATGGGGTCATTATTTATTGATTTTATATTCTCTTAAAAAAAAAAACATGAATTATTATAGATAATATTTATTTTCTACGTTATTTTGAATATTAAAACAACTATTACATATTTTATTTATAATAAAAACATTCTATTCTCATATTATCATTCAAATTAATTTTTCATTTAAATATAAATATAAATTAATATTTAATAAATTTAAATTATTATAATTTATTAAATGATAAAAATTAAATGATTATATTTAAAATATGAACAATGTTTTAATACAAGGACAACCTAAATCCTATCTCCCATTGGTTTTATTTTTATATACTTTCATTGCATTAGCCATCTTTTTAATATTGTGTCAATGCAACAGAAATTACAATCAAACAAGGGTTAGCATAGTATCGAGAGTTTAATGCAATGCGATACAATATAATGCAAGTAGTCAACTTGTATTAAGATGCATCGCATTATTTAATAAGTGCATTATTGTTATTAGTTTGCATTGTATTAATTAATACTATATTATATTAATGTTGCATGTTTTGTCATTATTATTAACAGATTGTGATTATTTAATATAATATTTTATATATCATTATTTATATGAAATTAATATTTTGTATATTTATTAATATATTGTTGCTATATTACCAAACATGGGCCAATAATAAATATGCGGGCTACTAACATGCACCCTTAAGGTTTTGAAACATCGTAAAGTTCAATAAACAGCATCTTAGTGCTTGCAACTCATAATTGACCATTTAAATGAGATCACTTTTCGTGATTGCAAGAGTTGACCGTGTTTTTTATGTCACAAGTCTTAATTTAACTTACCTTGTGATGTTTTGATATTTTAGCTTGTTTATTTTGTTTTTGAGAGCTATTTGCAAGACATTTTCATCTCAATGAAAAAAATAAAATTTTCGACTTTATCTACGAATGATAAAATGTCGAATGGAAAATCAATTGAATTCTCACAAATACCCTCATTAAATATATTTTATTTCTACCTAGCTATTAGTAAAACCTAATAATCCTTTTGATTTTTCTAGTTCCAAAGTGATTTTTTTTAATTAACTAGATCATACATTTAGATGACATATTAGAATTTCTCTTGACCTCAGCTTTGTACACGGTATTAAATACTTAACATACATTTAATTTCGAATTTTTAAAGTAAATTCTTTTATGGTTAGTTAACAATTTTTTTAATGTATAAATATTATGTTAAATTGTAAGGATAATAATGTTATCAATTATTATTTTTCATAAATTATATATCAAATGCTTACCTTATAAATATTTTATAGCATATAAATATAACAATCAATGAATATATACCCATTTAAAGTTTAATTATATATAACATCTTTTAAGGTCATAAGTGTAAAAATATTAGATTTCAAAGATATTTTGAGTTTATGAAAGCAAGCATTTACTGACTTCATACCTCAGGCGTTAAAAATAAAAAGCAAACATATTTAAGCATTAATAATACGACGGCGAATTCCAGTTTTTGAAACCGAAAAAAATAAATAAATAAGCAAACGTGACCTTAATTAGGTCAATCTCAAAAGATTTATTGTAAAAAGCAGTCAACCCGTAAATGGCATTATATTATTTGTCACATTATCCGCTTTCCCTCGAATAGAGTCCGAAATTTGCCCAAGGTTTGCCAGCAAGACTAGGATGTGATGTCCTCTTTTATACTTCTGTGTCAGAAAAGAGGAAACGTAAAAAATGCATTTAGCATTGCCAAAGCTAGGAAAGGATGGGAACAAAGCAGATTTTTTGACAGAGAGAGCACCATTTTGATTAAAGCAGAAAAGCTGGAATAATAAATGTGTGTCAGAGATCTAAACTGAAATCAACCATAACAAATATAACCCAAAATCGAAGAAGAAACGTGAAAGAGGATACCAATACATTGAACATTTGATGATACAAAGTCTGAACATCTATTGATGGCAGCAAAATTTGGCCTACAAGCTGCCGTCGGAAAAGGCCTCTTCATAATCTGAATGAGAGCATGAAGTCGAACAAATACTATGAAGGAAGAAACAAAGCCATTAATACCACAAGAAGTAGAAGAATACTTTTCCCCAGAACTCTCTGGCTATTTTGTTTATGCGCTTGAACCAATGGAAATGAATTTCTCACGAATTAGACAAATCAGCCTAGGCTATGGTACTCTTGCAGAAGTTAAATAAGCTTATAATTACAAAAATCTGAATATTGATATGATACTCTAAAATTCTCAGTCCTCTATATAACTAATAGAAAACTCTGTACACAAGTCCACCCATGATTTATTTAAAATAAGATCTGTAATACTTAAGAATAATTGTCACTTATTAATCTTCTGCAAAATATCAGAAAAAAGATTTAAGGATGGGAGATTAAACATTTTCACTGCAACTAAAAAAATACACAACATTTATACTAGCATTAGGAAATCGAATCAAAATTTATCACTTTCATTACTATCATATTGTACGAACTTAATTTGAAATTTTTACGCGTAAGTTTTTCTTTAAAATTTTTAACATGATAAATTTACGAGAGATGAATATGTTATTTATTAATAATACTGAAACATGTATGAAGTTAGTGAGGTTTGATTTGAGTCATGCACCTTAGCAATTACGAGATATTTACGTATCTAGAAAGTTACTCATCTATAATTTCATAATTTCAGAAAGCATCAACTCAATGAATTAAATCTGAGCAGATTGTGCCATCAATGATTCCTCATACTACTCTTCTCTTTCGGGAACACCTGAAAAAAACAGATTAGACTTGATCATTAAACTTTTCTGTTGCCTGCATTATTTAAACCAAAATAGTTTAGACTCATGTAATGAATGAAAATTAGTAGCAAAAAGTCATAATGGACACTTTAGCTTTCAACATTATTTCTAAAAGTATATCAAAAAAATACTCATAGGAAGTCATTAATATATAATGTCACATTCACATTTCTCCCCATTTTCATACTAGCTCGGAAGAAACAAAATCCCTTTTCTAAGGATTTTCCCAAATAGAAAATAGAGAACACAGCAATTTCTGAAGGGAAGAAATTACCTGCAAGTGATAGCAATTAGTAAACATTTGAGACTTTAGTTACGGACCCCCTATCATATGCTCCTTACGCGGGAAATGTGTGATATCTTACGCTTGCCTTCTCCTCTTCTGTACTGTCCTTGTAGAACAGGACACTTCCAAATTTTTAGCGTCGCTGGTTTTCAGCAAGCAACGGGCGCAAGTCCTTTCATATTTGAATACTCCCCGATCTCCAAGAAAGAACGCATGGCATGACGAAGATGTTTTCCCTTCTTCGGCAATCCTACAATTTACTCCCGCTTTACTGGGACATCTCATTTTTTCTTAAGAGCATCAATTTCGGGAAGCGCAATGTCACCGACGAAGACAAAAGATGGGTCACAATCAGCATTTCATTCTATTCCCAAAAATTCAATACTCCACCGCTTCTACCCTCTCAGAAATCACCTATGGCGAGCTTTTCGAGAGATTTGCAACTTTCCCTAAAGAGGAGGTTAATGCTCTACGCTTTTATAACCAGCTGATTTTTAAAGTCCATAAATTTCATAGTGAAATCAATTCAGTTGGGGGAAAATACTGCCCCTATAAATATGTAGAATCTCTAATTTCTTCAGACTCAGAGGCGGATGTAGAAAACTGAAAGTAGTTGCCTATCGTCACCATTTCCTTCGAGATCTTCCCTATCAAAAGACAGTTTCAAAAGCAGAAGGTTTCTTCCACTTATCAAGTTCTCATTCCCTAGCATGATACAATTCACTGCACAGCTGACTGCCTCAAGCTGTGGGCCCAAGAGACGGCCTGGTATTCCTTCTCAGTTTCTAAGATTTTGTACGTGATTGATGGCGCAACTGATTATATCTACCTAGATATTTCAAAGATATATTTTCATTAATTTATTATTTATTTCATTAATACACTTCTGTTTCACTATATTATTGAGTTTATTAGAGAGAATATTCTTAGGGTCAGTTTCTCAGAATTTTGTCTCGTGTAGCTCTCTTGAAGGTGCATTTAAATAAATGAATGAATAAGAAAAGGATAGCTTTCAGAATTCAATATACAATTCCTCCATTTTCTCTATCCTCTATTCTTCACTCTTTCCTGCTCCCCGAGGCCTCTACCCAATCGAAGTGAAAATCTGATTCTTGTGATCTCATTACTAAGCTACCATGCTTTACTATCATTTCATAGCCTTCCATATATGACATGACAAACAATGGCATACAAACACGATGATCGTAACTCCCTAAAGATCAAATTACATAACTCAAAGAATTCACTCAAAAATCGCTTGAGGACCTACACCAAATCCTTACTACAACAGCAGCAATCCTAATCAAAGCTCACAACAAATTCCTTGCAAGGCGCACAACAACTTCGCAAAACTTTATAGCAGAGCTTGCCGCTAGAGCTACCATACTGATGTTGTCGGATATATTCTCATGGAACTTTAATGTAACGTTAGAGAATTCACAACAATAATGGTGGAACTTTATAATACAAAGAATCTGGCTCACAACTCTACGCCAAGAAACAAAATAAGTAATACTCATCTACAATAAAAATAATTTGCATTTTCGCGCACGTGCCGATTGTAATGTCATTTTCAGACAAGATTTGCCTCTACCAATCGAATGACGACATCAAGGTGAAATAATATCGCTTAGTCTAATGACATAACGAAGATCATTATTTGCTTACGCTATACATCGAAAGCCGAGCTTTGAATCATCTTGATCATTTGAACATGTTAATTAATATATTATTTAAGCCAGAAAAACAATATATTGGAAATTTGACGCTAATAAAATTGATGGCTTTACGACAAAATTTGCTTGTGGAAAGAAGCGGGCGAGAAAGAGTGGCGCGAGATCATTTATTTTTACGTCTTATTAAGCACACAAAAATGCGGCTACATTGATGAGGAATACACGCTATGCCTTCATTTGGGTAATACATCTTTTATGATGATCTCTGTTTTCATGACCATCTTTATCAAGATTTGAATTTTAATTGACCATCTAAATTAAATTATCAACCATTTTCGAATGAAATGTCATCATTAATGGATATTGTTGTCTTTAACGAAAAGATTCTGTCACCGTGATTAGACATTTCTTTAAGTTAAAAAGTATGCCTCTCTATAGCGCATAATAATTGTAATACGCCTTTAAATTAAGAGATCACATTCGATTATTAAACTCACAAAAGACACCATTTACTTCGAAATTTTCCATCAATCTCTACTACTTACAAAATAAATGAATTTTAAATACTACTGATGAGTTTGAAAACTCCTGCATATTAACGAAGGCGTCTTCGGACTTGAACCTTCACCTAGAAGGACAACACATCAAAGTTAATCAAGATAAGCATTGGTAGACAAGCTTTGAATCGGCGACCTCATTCGACTCAATTTGAGATATTCTACACTTTAAAGTTTTCAAATTCTCAAGTATTCTTTAGCTGACATCGTGGATTGGCAACAGCCAATACATATCATTGTTTTCCATGAGTGCTTTAATGACAACTTGACCAAGTTACGTAGGAAGCGGCACCACCTCACCACACTCGCATAAGTAGACTTATCTAGAATGTCCCATAACTTCAACATTTATATAGTCTATTAAAATGCAAAGAATCTTAACCTTTCCCATATGTTATAGGTATCAGCGATCCACCTTTTGAACCCATCTCAAATATTATAGTGCTTGCTGTCACAATATATGATGTACTTTCCTCATTGAACCCAAGATCTTGATGTTTCAGGTGTTGGGTTGAGTTTCCATCATTGGTGATAAGATGATACTGGCTTAAGTCCCATCCGCTTAGAAGTTTTTAATATAATGTCCCTTGCAAGGCCTTTAGTTAAAGGGTCCACCAAATTTTGGCATGATCTCACAAAGTCAATTGTGATTACTCCATCTATAATCAATTGTCTCACATAACTATGTCTTAGACCAATATGCCTAGACTTTTCATTATAGATTTGGCTATTTGCCCTTGACAATATTGCCTCGCACTATCACAATAAATGGATACAAGAGGCATTATTGAGACCAAATAGGAATTCATTTAAGCAAATTCCATAACCATTTAGCTTCCTGCTACATGAAGCCAAAGCTACAAATTCTGCAACCATGGTGTATATGCAATGCTAGTTTTATGCACAATACCAGCAGATTCACAAAATTCGGGAAATGAATATTCGGTTCCTTTATCACTTAAGGCATTTAATCTTATTGTCAAAAAAATTCTCAAATTCAATTTTATAAATTTCAAATTTATCTAAAACTTGATCTTTAGAATGTAATAAATATACATAGCAATATTTTGAAAAATCATCAATGAAAGTAACAAAATATTTTATCTCCTTTAGTAGGATTACTATGCATATCACATACATTACTATGAATTAAATGCAACAAAGAGAAGATGTTTTTTCAATTTTGGAAAAAGGGTTCTTGTGATTTTAGTACGTGAACACACTTTACATTTTTTATGCATATCATTTTTCATGTTTAGGAATTAATTCTAAATTAGTCATATCATGCGATCTTATAATATTCACATGTCCTAAACGATTATGCCCCAAAGATAATGAGTCAATCATGTAAGCGGATGAAGCATTCATTTTATTAATATTGATTTTAAACATTCCCTCATACATATATCCTTTCCCATTCAAAGGTACCACCGCTTGGACAATACAAATTTGTTTGACTCAAATACAAGTTTGAAGCCAAACTTATTAAGAAGACTACCGGATACAAGACTTTTCCCAACCACGGTACATGATAAACATTAGTAAGAGTTATGGTTTTTCAGTAAACTCTAGTTGCACATTGCCTTTTCCTTTAATTGTTGCGGTGGAGGAGTTTCCCATGTAAAGAACACTTCCATTATCCATTGCTTTGTGAGATGTGAAAAGGCTACGATCCTTGCACACATGCTTGGTTGCACCGAATCTATCCACCATGCATTATCATCTTCGAGAACATTGATCTCGGATATCATGGCTATAAAATTTGTGTTCGAACCTTCTTTTTGTTTCTTAAGAAGTCGACAATCTCTTTTAAAATGGCCGAGGCTTTTAACGATGGTAGCATGTACCCTTATTTTTCTTAACATTGTTTTGATTCTCTTTGGAATCAAACTTTCTCTTTTGATTGTTCTTAGGGTAATTAGAATGTTTAAACTCCTTCCCCTCCTCCACAACATTAATCTTAGAGGATGGAGCGGGCACATTCCCTCGAAGACTATTTAGCCTTGAGTTCCTGCTGCTATGTTTAAGACTTTTACTTATAGCTTTCAAGGGAGGAAGTTTATCAATAATTGAAGAAACAATAATAGACTCATCCATTTTCATGTTGTGTTGGTTGAATTGATCAAAGAATATGCAAAATCTCATTATATTGTTCAACCGCAAGTCTATTATCTACCATTTTATAATTAAAAAATTTAGAAGCCAAGAATTTCTTACTTGTTGCATCTTGAATCATGTCTTAGCCTCAACGTGAGTCCCGTATTTCTTTATTTGTGGGTTTGTTGTGGTATTGATCAAACAGAAGTATCAGACATAGCATTGCCAAATATGTCCCTTGCACACATAGTCGTCTTGCTCCCATACATCGTGCTACGGTTTACGCTTAATGTCATCCTCGCGTTCTTGAGGCTTTAGTGTTGTGAGAACATAGACCACATTAAGGCTTGCCAATAAGAAATACAACTTTTACGCAACGTGTAAAGTTGCCACCATCAAATCTCTCTAATTTGACAAAATCTGTGCGTGTCGAAGAGATGAACTTGGTGCCATTGTTGTAGAAATAACGTCTTAAGAATGTTGGGGATATATTCTTGTGGAGAATGACAAATGTAGAGAATTTACGTACAACAATGGTGGAACTTTATAATATAAGTAATATGTCTACAACTCTATGTGTAAAAAAAGAAAATATTAATAATTACTACGGAAAAATAATTTGTACTTGAGGCACGTTACGAATGTTGCTTTCCTTAAGAGGCGTTATTTGCCCCCACCAATCGAGTGATGCACATGGGTTAAGCGAAATACGCCTCGGGATACAATGAAGCACTTGTTTGTTTGCTTGCGTTGTGCATTGACGAAAGCAAACACAGAATACTCTTGAATGTTACAAGCACGAAAGAATCAATATATTATTCTTGGGGAAAACAATATATTGAAAATTTGATGCACAAAAATGATGGTTTTATGACAAAATTCGTTTTAGGAAAGAAGGGTGAGAAAAGAGTGTTGTGAGATCATTTATTTCATGTCTTAATGGCCTAAACATGGCCTTTATTTATAGATATACTTGTGTCCTTTCATTTGGGTGGTCATCTTTCATGATGCCCCTTCGTTTCGTGACCATTAGATCAAGATTTGAATTTAAATCAATGGTCAAAATTGAACTATCACCATTTCAAATGAAATGTCACAATGAATGGATATGTCTTTAAATGAAAAGGTACCTCACCATGAATGGATATATCTTTAAGTGAAAATGTGCCTCTTACATAAAGGCACAAATAATTAGACATGTCTTTACATTAAGAATACTATATTGGACATGTCTCTGATAAGACACCATTTATTTTGAAATTTTCCAACAACTAACTTATGCAATTGAAGAGTTTGAAAAAGCATTTGCATTGAACTTTCTAGGTTGTTTAATTCTTGTGAAGAGGCACATTCATTCAAGGCACTTGAGTTTTAGATTTATAAGTGCGCATGTGGTTGCTAAAGATTGGTGCTTATAATAAGTATCTTTAGGTATGAAATGGTAATTTGCTATAAATATCAAGCCATTTGTGTACAAATTTTAATTTGGAAGGTCTTCATCCAATTTTTGTCATCAATCTTCGTCCTAGACTGTTGTGGAACAACTTGAAAAGTTTCTTAGATTTGTGAAGAAGGGTGATTTATCGATTCATTGAATTATTCATCCTTATGATACTATAGACAATAATGACCAAATAAAATGTGATAAATGTATAGTCGCTTTATTTTTCAATGTTCATCTCATACTAATATGATTACGAATTTGAATTTGAATTTGAATGAATATAGTTTAGGTTAGGGCGAGGATATTGTTAAAAGGGCATTGGGCTAGCCTATGAATGCGGGGGTCAAAACAAGAGCTCATCTCTCACAACATATTAGCTTAACTTCATTAATCTATGTGATACTGGTATGAAAATGGTCAATGCTATGCTTTTTAATTACAAAGGCTTGGTAAAGGTTTTTGGGGTGAGGCACTTTTGACTACATGTCATGTTTTGAATAGAGTACCAAATAAGAAAACAAAGGGACCATATGAATTATGGAAAAGAAAGCCTAATATTTTTTTTATCTAAGAGTTTGGGGTTGTCGAGCCATTTGTAAGACTACGAACCTAAGATAAAGAAATTAGGAGAAAAGGGTATTGAATGCATATTTTTAGGATATCTTTGAACATAGTAAAACTTATAGGTTTCTTATAACGAGAACCTAATAGCTTTGTCGAGATCAATATTATAGTAGAAGATCGAGAGATGTCATATTATGAAAATAAGATTTTCCATATGCAAAAAGTATTGATTCTCGAAAAGGTTGATAAGCAAAGCTAGAAATTGGTCCAAAGCATGATTCTAATGATGAGCAAAATCTATTGAGAAGGAGCAAAAGAATAAAGACTCAAAAAATCCTTTGGACTTGAGATTTTATAGTCTATTTAGTAGAAGGGATAAGGGACTCATAATCTAAACAGAACCATGATCACATCCCAATATGGATTCGATCCCACTACCTGTATGATAAGGCAATGAAGTCTCGAGATGCGCCTTAGGAAAGAGGCCATTAATGACGAAATGGACTTTGTTATAGATAATAAGACTTGGAAATTAGTTGATTTACAACCTGGCTCACAATCTATAGGTTATAAATGGATCTTGAAAAAGAAAAAGAAAGTTGATTGAACTATTGAAAGGTTTAAAGCAAGACTAGTAGCAAAAAGCTTTGACGAAAAGAAGGCCTTAGGTTATTTTGATACATATGCACTGACTTGCAAGAATTGCTACTATTAGAGTCTTGTAGCTTTGGCCTCAATGTAGCAAAGAAAGCTAAATGGTTATGAAATTTGCTTATAGGAATTCCTATTTGAGTCTCGATAAGTTGCCTCTTTGTATCTATTTATTGTGATAGTGAGGCAACATTGTCGAAAGGCATATAGCCAAAATCTATAATGAAAAGTCTAGGCATGTTGGTCTAAGACATAGTAATGTGAGACAATTGATTATAGATGGAGTAATCACAATTGACTTTGTGAGATCATGCCAAAATTTGGTGGACCCCTTAACTAAGGCCTTTTGAGGACATTAGATTAAAAACTTCTAAAGGGATGGGGTGAAACCGACATCATCTTATCATAAACGATGGAAACTCGACGTAGAACACTTGAAACATCAAGATCTTGGGTTCAATGGGCAAAGTACATCATATGTTGTGATAGCAAGCACTTTATAATATTTGAGATGCATCCCCGAAAGGTGAGTGTTTGATACCTGTAACATATGGGAAAGGTTAATTTACTTAGCTTTTAATAGAAATATAAATGTTTTGCGTTCGAGGGGACATTAGATAAGTCTACCTATGTGAGTGTAGGAGGTGGTACATTTTCCTATGTAACTTGGCAGGTTACTAAAGCACTCATGAAACCGGGATATAGACACGGGAGCCAATCCACGAATTCGGCTAAAGAATACTTGAGAATTTGAAAACTTTTGTGTGGAATATATCCGGTTAGTCGAATAAGGTTGTTGGTTCGAAGCTTGTCTACCTTACTACCTTGATTAACTTTGATGTGTTGTCACTAAGTGAAAGTTCGAGAGTCCAAAAGACACCTTCGTTTATGCAAAAACTTTGAAGCACAGTCACGAGATATATAATTTTTCAAAATTCATTTATTTTGAAAATGGTGGAGAGATTATTGGAAAATTTCAAAATAAATGGTGTCTTATTGTAAAGACATGTCCAATATGGTGTCTTAATGTAAAGACATGTCCATTGTTATTTGTGCCTTATAGAAAAGGCCTTGTTTATTAAAGATATGTCGAATTCGTGGTGAGGTACATTTTCGTTTAAAGACGTATCAAAATCGTGGTGACATTTCACTTCAAATGGTGATGGATTTAATTAGACCATTGATTCAAATTTAAATCTTGATCTAATGATGCGTGAATGAAGGGGTATCATGAAAGATAACCAATACAAATGAAAGAGCCTGAGTATATCTATAAATGAATCACAAATGCTTGAGCCGTTAAGGCGTGAAATAAATGATCTCACACCACTCTTTTCTCACCCTTCTTTCTTAGCTTAATTTTGTCGCTTAAAACCATCAATTTTTGTGCATCAAATTTCGAATATATTGTTTTCTGCGAGAGACGATATATTGATTAACGCAGCGAGCTTGTAACAGTTAAGTATTCGAGTTTGCTTTAAATCGATCTGCAGTATAATGACATGAAGCAAATCTTTCGATTTGTATCACTGAAGCGTGTTTGCTTATCTATAATGCACATGTTTCGATTGGTGAGGGCGAATAAGCAAATGCCCAAGAAGCAACGTTAAATAACGATCGCTTGAAATGCAAATTATTTTTCTGCAGTAATTATTACTTATTCTTTTCTGCGTAGAGTTAAACCAGCGTGCCTATTATAAAGTTCTCTGGCGTTGTTGCTGCAATTCTCTGCATTTGTCATTCCCCACAAGAATATCCCCAACATTAGTTGGAATCAACCTTTTTCAATCTTTGAATTCACGTGATAGCCTGATAACACAAGAAAACACTGTAAGCAAATTATCAACCGTGACAAATTTTGGGTAAAAATTGTCAACTGTGGTCACGTACAAAATATATAGTGTCAACAACAAATTCTTTCCTGATCCGTGGAAGCATATCAGCCCACATACAGTTTTGCTTTGTCAAAATATATCAGCTTTGTAGCTTTTAAAAAACTGAGGGATGAAAGACATTGCCCAAGCTCTTTTTACTGGAGCTAAAAATCAAGCCAGTCAACTCCATTTGTGATTGTTTTAATGCAGAAAGGGGGAAAAACAACTCTGCAACATGTCACTGGTAAGCAGAGTTAAATAATTACAAAATTCCATTCTTAATTGTACAGAAATGATATATAGCGAAACAAGCATAAAGAAACAACATTATAATTTCTCTAAATGGAGGGCTTTATTTGGCTTGTTTCGCTATATATCATTTCTGTACAATTAAGAATGGAATTTTGTAATTATTTAACTCTGCTTACCAGTGACATGTTGCAGAGTTGTTTTTCCCCTTTCTGCATTAAAACAATCACAAATGGAGTTGACTGGCTTGATTTTAGCTCCAGTAAAAGAGCTTGGGCAATGTCTTTCATCCCTCAGTTTCTTAAAAGCTACAAAGCTTGATATATTTTGACAAAGCAAACCGTATGTGGGCTGATATGCTTCCACGGATCAGGAAAGAATTTGTTGTTGACACTATATATTTTGCACGTGACCACAGTTGACAATTTTTACCCAAAATTTGTCACGGTTGATAATTTGCTTACAGTGTTTCCTTGTGTTATCAGGCTATCACGTGAATTCAAAGATTGAAAAAGGTTGATTCTAACTAATGTTGGGGATATATTCTTGTAGGGAATGACAAATGTAGAGAATTACAGCAACAATGGTAGAACTTAATAATATAAGTAATGTGTCTAGAACTCTATGTGTAAAAAGAAAATAGTAATAATTACTGCAGAAAAATAATTTGTACTTCAAGGCACGTTACGAATGTTGCTTTCCTTAAGGCGTTATTTGCACCAATCGAGTGATGCACATGGGTTAAGCAAATACGCCTCGGGATACAATGAAGCACTTGTTTGTTTGCTTGCGTTGTGCATTGTGAAAGCAAACACAGAATACTCTTGAATGTTACAAGCCTTGCCAAGAATCAATATATTGTTCCTGCGGGAAAACAATATATTGGAAATTTGATGCGCAAAAATTGATGGTTTTATGACAAAATTCGTTTTAAGAAAGAAGGGTGAGAAAGAGTGAATATTGAGGATCATTTATTTCATGTCTTAATGGCCTAAGCATGGCATCTATTTATAGATATACTTGTGCCACTTTCATTTGGGTTGTAAATCTTTTCGCAATACTACGCCGATTCGTAACCGTTAGATCAAGATTTGAATTTAAATCGATAGTCACAGTCGAATATCTTCCATTTCAAGTGAAATGTCACCATAAGATGGATATATCTTTAAATGAAAAGATACATAAAGCGTGAATGGATATATCTTTAAGTGAAAATGTACCTTTACTATCAAGGCACAAATAAATGAACATGTCTTTACATTAAGACACCATATTGGACATGTCTTTATTATAAGACACCATTTATTTTGAGAATTTTCCAGCAATCCCCCACCATTTTCAAAATAAATGAATTTTGAGAATTATATATATCACCGCAGGCTTGGAAAGCTTTTGCATAAATGAAGGTGTCTTTTGGACTTGAACCTTCACTTAGTGACAACACATCAGGAATCAAAGGTGGCATGGTAGACAAGCTTTGAACCAGCGACCTTATTTGACTAACCGGATGTATCTCACACAAAAGTTTTCAAATTCTCAAGTATTCTTTAGCTGAGACGTGGATTAGCCATGTGTCAATATCTTATTTTCATGAGCACTTTAATAACCAGCCGAGTTACATAGAAAGTGGCACCACCTCCTACACTCACATAGGTAGACTTATCTAGAATGTCCCTGTAACTAAAACATTTATAAGTCTATTAAAGCTAAGTAGCTTAACATTTCCCATATGTTACAAGTATCAAGCACTCACCTTTAGGACGCATCTCAAATATTATAGTGTTTTCTATCACAACATATGATATACTTTGCTCATTGAACCCAAGATCTTGATGTTTCAAGTGTTGGGTTGAGTTTCCATCATTGGTGATAAGATGATGCTGGCTTCAGTCCCATCTCCTTAGAAGTTTTTAATATAATGTCCCTTGCAAGGTCTTTAGTTAAGGGGTCCGCCAAATTTTGGCATGATCTCATAAAGTCAATTATAATTACTCCATCTATAATCAATTGTCTCACATAACTATGTCTTAGACCAAGATGCCTAGACTTTCCATTATAGATTTGGCTATATGCCCTTGACAATGTTGCCTCACTATCACAATAAATAGATACAAGAGGCACTTATTGAGACCAAATAGGAATTCCTATAAGCAAATTTCATAACCATTTAGCTTTCTTGCTACATGAGGCCAAAGCTAAGACTCTACAATAGTAGCAATTCTTGCAATAGGTGCATATGTATCAAAATAACCAAGGCCTTCTTTTTGTGTAAAGCTTTTTGCTACTAGTCTTGCTTTAAACCTTTCAATAGTTCAATCAACTTTCTTTTTTCTTGAAGATCCATTTATAACCTATAGGATTAGAGCCAGGTTGTAAATCAACTAATTTCAAGTCTTATTATCTATAACAAAGTCCATTTCGTCATTAATGGCCTCTTTCGAGAAGCGGACATCTCGAGACTTCATTGCCTTATCATAGGTGAGGGGATCGAATCTATATTAGATGTGATCATGGTCTGTTTAGATTGTGAGTCACTTATCCCTTCTACTAAATAGACTATAAAATGCGGTCGAAGGATTTTGAGTCTTTATTCTTTGCTCCTTCTCGATAGATTTTGCTCGTCATTAGAATCATGCTTTTGACCAATTTCTATTTGTTTATCAACCTTTTGAGAATCAATACTTTTTGGTATAGTGGAAAATCTATTTTCATAGAATATGACATCTCTCGATTCTACTATAATATTGATCTCGACAAAGCTATTAGGTTACATTACAAGAAACCTATAAGTTTTACTATGTTCATATCTAAAAATATGCATTCAATACCCCTTTCTCCTAATTTCTTTATCTTAGGTTCGGGTAGTCTTACAATGGCTCGACAACCCCAAACTCTTAGATAAAAAATATTAGGCTTTCTCTTTTCCATAATTCATAAGGGGTCTCTTTTGTTTTCTTATTGGGTACTCTATTCAAAACATGACATGTAGTCAAGTGCCTCGCCCAAAAACCTTTACCAAGCCCGGAATTAAAAAGCATAGCATTGACCATTTTCATAGTGTACCACATAGATTAAGGAAAGAAGCTAAGTGTGAGAGATGAGCTCTTGTTTTGACCCCTGCATTCATAGGCTAGCCCAATGCCCTTTTAACAATATCCTGCCCCAACCTAAACTATATTCATTCAAATTCAAATTCAAATTCAGAATCATATTAGTATGAGAGATGAACATTGAAAAATAGTGACTATACATTTATCACATTTTATTTGGTCATTATTGTCTATAGTATCATAGGGATGAATAATTCAATGAATCAGATAAATCAGCCTTCTTCACAAATCTAAGAAACTTTTCGGTGTTCCACAACAGTCTAGGACCAGCATTGATGACAAAAATTGGATGAAGACCCTTCCAAATTAAAATTTGTACACAAATACAGATATTTATAGCAAATTACCATTTCATACCTAAAGATACTTATTATAAGCACCAATCTTTAGCAACCACATGCACACTTATAAATCTAAAACTGAAGTGCTCGAATGAATGTGCCTCTTCACAGCAATTAAACAACCTAGAAAGTTCAATGCAAATGCTTTTTCAAACTCTTCAATTGCATAAGTTAGTTGTTGGAAAATTTCAAAATAAATAGTCTTATTGTAGAGACATGTCCATATAGTGTCTTAATGTAAAGACATGTCCAATTATTTGTGCCTTATAGAAGAGGCACATTTTCACTTAAAGATATATCCATTCATGGTGAGGTACCTTTTCATTTAAAGACATATCCATTCATTGTGACATTTCATTTGAAATGGTGATAGTTCAATTTTGACCATTGATTTAAATTCAAATCTTGATCTAATGGTCATGAATGAAGGGGTATCATGAAAGATGACCACCCAAATGAAAGGACACAAGTATATCTATAAATAAAGGCCATGTTTAGGCCATTAAGACATGAAATAAATGATCTCACAACACTCTTTTCTCACCCTTCTTTCCTAAAACGAATTTTGTCATAAAACCATCATTTTTGTGCATCAAATTTTCAATATATTGTTTTCCAGTAACAATATATTGATTCTTGCGAGCTTGTAACATTCAAGAGTATTCGGGTTTGCTTTCGTCAATGCACAACGCAAGCAAACAAACAAGTGCTTCGTTGTATCCTGGAGGCGTATTTGCTTAACCATGTGCATCACTCGATTGGTGGGGGCAAATAACGTCTTAAGGAAAGCAACATTAAATAACGTGCCTTGAAGTACAAATTAATTTTCTGCAGTAATTATTATTATTTTTTTTTTACACATAGAGTTGTAGACACATTACTTATATTATAAAATTCCACCATTGTTGCTGCAATTCTTTACATTTGTCATTCTCCACAAGAATATATCCCCAACATTCTTAAGACGTTATTTCTACAACAATGGCACCAAGTTCATCTCTTCGACAATTCGCAGATTTTGTCAAATTAGAGAGATTTGATGGTGGCAACTTTATACGTTGGCAGAAAAAGTTGTATTTCTTATTGGCAAGCCTTAATGTGGTCTATGTTCTCACAACACTAAAGCCTCGAACGTGAGGATGAGACATTAGCGAAACTAGAGCACGACGAAGTGGGAGCAAGACGACTATGTGTGCAAGGGACATATTTGCAATGCTATGTCGATACTTTGTTTGATCAATACCACAACAAACCCGCGAAAGAAATATGGGACTCATTGGAGGCTAAGTACATGATGGAAGATGCAACAAGTAAGAAATTCTTGGCTTAAATTTTTTAATTATAAAATGGTAGATAATAGACTTGCGGTTGAACAATATAATGAGATTTTGCATATTCTTGATCAATTCAACCAACACAACATGAAAATGGATGAGTCTATTATTGTTTCTTCAATTATTGATAAACTTCCTCCCTCTTGGAAAGACTATAAGAAAAGTCTTAAACATAGCAAAGAGGAACTCAAGCTAAATAGTCTTGAGGAGCAGTGCTCCATCCTCTAAGATTAATGTTGTGGAGGAGGGGAAGGAGTTTAAACATTCTAATTACCACAGAACAATCAAAGAGAAAGTTTGATTCCAAAGAGAATCAAAACAATAAGAAGAAAAGAAGGGTACATCTTTACCATTGTGAAAAGCCTGGCCATTTTAAAAGAGATTGTCGACTTCTTAAGAAACAAAAAGAAGGTTCGAACACAAATTTTATAGCCATGATATCCGAGATCAATGTTCTCGAAGATGATAATGCATGGTGGATAGATTCTGGTGCAACCAAGCATGTGTGAAGGATCGTAGCCTTTTCACATCTTACAAAGCAATGGATAATGGAAGTGTTCTTTACATGGGAAACTTCTCCATTGCAACAATTAAAGGAAAAGGCAATGTGCAACTAGAGTTTACTTACGGAAAAACCATAACTCTTACTAATGTTTATCATGTACCGAAGTTGGGAAAAGTCTTGTATACGGTAGTCTTCTTAATAAGTTTGGCTTGAAACTTGTATTTGAGTCAAACAAATTTGTATTGTCTAAGGGTGGTACCTTTGTTGGGAAAGGATATATGTATGAGGGAATGTTTAAACTCAATATTAATAAAATGAATGCTTCTTCTGCTTACATGATTAACTCATTATCTTTGTGGCATAATCGTTTAGGACATGTGAATATTAAAAGATTGCATGATATGACTAATTTAGAATTAATTCCTAAACATGAAAATGATATGCATAAAAAATGTAAAGTGTGTTCCTGAGACTAAAATCACAAGAACCCTTTTTCCAAAAATTGAAAAAACATCTTCTTTGTTGCATTTAATTCATAGTAATGTATGTGATATGCATAGTAATCCTACTAAAGGAGATAAAAAATATTTTGTTACTTTCATTGATGATTTTCAAAATATTGCTATGTATATTTATTACATTCTAAAGATCAAGTTTTAGATAAATTTGAAATTTATAAAAATTGAATTTGAGAATTTTTTGACAATAAGATTAAATGCCTTAGAAGTGATAAAGGAATGAATATTCATTTCTGAATTTTGTGAATCTGTTGGTATTGTGCATAAAACTAGCATTGCATATACACCATGGTTGCGAGAATTTGTAGCTTTGGCTTCATGTAGCAAGGAAGCTAAATGGTTATGGAATTTGCTTAAATGAATTCTATTTGGTCTCAATAATGCCTCTTGTATCCATTTATTGTGATAGTGAGGCAATATTGTCAAGGGCAAATAGCCAAATCTATAATGAAAAGTCTAGGCATATTGGTCTAAGACATAGTTATGTGAGACAATTGATTATAGATGGAGTAATCACAATTGACTTTGTGAGATCATGCCAAAATTTGGTGGACCCCTTAACTAAAGGCCTTGCAAGGGACATTATATTAAAAACTTCTAAGGGGATGGGACTTAAGCCGACATCATCTTATCACCAATGATGGAAACTCAACACTTGAAACATCAAGATCTTGGGTTCAATGAGAGAAAGTACATCATATATTGTGATAGCAAGCACTATAATATTTGAGATGGGTTCCAAAGGTATTGCTTGATACCTATAACATATGGGAAAGGTTAAGTTACTTAGATTTTAATAGACTTATAAATGTTTTAGTTACGGGGACATTCTAGATAAGTCTACTTATGTGAGTGTAGGAGGTGGTGCCGCTTCCTATGTAACTTGGCTGGTTACTAAAGCACTCATGAAAACGGGATATAGACACGGGGCCAATCCACGGGTCAGCTAAAGAATACTTGAGAATTTGAAAACTTTTGTGTGAGATATATCCGGTTAGTCGAATAAGGTCGCTGGTTTAAAGCTTGTCTACCATGCTATCTTGATTAACTTTGATGTGTTGTCACTAAGTGAAGGTTCAAGTCCAAAAGACACCTTCATTTATGCAAAAGTTTTCCAAGCTTTGTGCGAGTAATTTTCAAAATTCATTTATTTTGGAAATTGTGGGGGATTGTTGGAAATTTTCAAAATAAATGGTGTCTTTTTGTAGAGACATGTCCAATATGATGTCTTAATATAAAGACATGTCCAATTATTTGTACCTTATAGAATAGGTACCTTTTCACTTATAGATATATCCATTCATGGTGAGGTACCTTTTCATTTAAAGACATATCCATTCATAGTGACATTTCATTTGAAATGGTGATGGTTCAATTTAGACCGTTGATTTAAATTCAAATCTTGATCTGATGGTCATGAATGAAGGGGTATCATGAAAGATGACAACCCAAATGAAAGGGCACAAGTATATCTATAAATAGAGGCCACATTTAGGCTATTAAGACATGAAATAAATGATCTCACACCACTCTTTTCTCACCCTTCTTTCCTAAAACGAATTTTGTCATAAAACCATCAATTTTTGTGCATCAAATTTCCAATATATTGTTTTTCTGCAGAAATAATATATTAATTCTTGGCGAGCTTGCAACATTCAAGAGTATTCGGGTTTGCTTTCGTCGAATGCACAACGCAAGCAAACAAACAAGTGCTTCATTGTATCATGGAGCGTATTTGCTTCATGTGCATCACTCGATTGGTGGGGGCAAATAACGTCTTAAGGAAATTGACATTCGTAACGTGCCTTGAAGTACAAATTATTTTTCTGTAGTAATTATTACTATTTTCTTTTTACACATAGAGTTGTAGACACATTACTTATATTATAAAGTTCCACCATTATTGTTGTAATTCTCTACATTTGTCATTCCCCACAAGAATATATCCCCAACACCATCATGGTAACTCTAGCAGCAAGCTCTGCTATAGAGTTTTGCAGGGTTGTTGTGCACCTTGCAAGGTTTGTTGTGAACTTTGGTTAGTTTGCTGCTGTTGTATTATGATTTGGTGTAGGTCCTCAAGCGATTTTTGGGTGGATTCTTTGAGTTGTGTGACCTGATCTTTAAGGGTTCGATATCGTGTTTGCATACCATTGTTTGTCATCTCTCAACGAAAACACCAAATGATGGCAAGGTATGGTAGCTAGCAGCAAGATCTGGAATCAAGTTTCCACTTCAGTGGGTGGAGGCCTCAGAATTAGAAAGAGTGAAGAATAGAGGATAGAGAAAATAGAGGAATTGTATTTTGGATTTAAGGGAGCTATCCTTTTCTTATTCATTCATTTATTTAAATACACCTTCAAGAGAGCTACAGACAAATTCTAGAAACGGCTAAGAATATTCTCTCTAACAAACTTGACAGCATAGCAAAACAAAATTGTAATAATAAGTAAATAACAAATTCAGCAAAATATCTTTAGAATATCTAAGTGATGTAATCAGTTGCACCATCATTCACGTACAAAATCTTGAAGCTTGAAGGGAATTTTGGGCTGTCTCTTGGGCCTAGCTTGAGCAATCAGCTGTGCAGTGGTTGTATCATGCTAAGGGACCAGAACTTGATAAAATGAAAGACCTTCTGCTTTTGAAACTGTCTTTTGATGGGGAAGATCTCGAAGGAAATGGTGACGATGAACAACTACTTGAAGCCTTACATCCGCCTCTGAGTCTGAAGAAATTAGGGATTCTGTATTTACAGAGGCGGCATTTTCCCCAACTGGTTGATTTCACTAACAAATTTAAGGGCTTTAAAAATCCGCTGGTGCAAAAACTGTGAGCATTTGCCTCCTTTCGGAAAGTTACCATCTCTCGAAAAACTCACCATAGGTGATTTCAGGAGGGTAGAAGCGGTGGGTAATGAATTTTTGGGAATAGAAGGAAATACTGATTATGACCCATCTTTATCTTCATCGGTGACTGCCTTCCCGAAATTGAAATCACTCTTCATTTGGAAATGTCCGAATTGGTAGGATGGGATTATAGGATTACAAGAAAGGAAAACATCTTCATCATGCCATGTCTTTCTTTCTTGGAGATCGGGAATTGTCCGAATATGAAAGGACTGCCCGATTACTTTCTTCAAACAACGACACTAAAGATTTGGAATTGTCCTGTTCTACAAGGACGGTACAGAAAAGGAGAAGACTGGCGTAAGATATCACATTTCCCACATAAGGGGCATATGATAGGAGGTCCATAACTAAATTCTCAAACGACTGCAATTGCTATCACCTGCAGGTAATTTCTTCCCTTCCAGTTACTTTGTTCTCTATTTCTATTTGGGAAAATCCTTAGAAAAAGTTTTTTGTTTCTTCCAAGCTAATATAAAAAAAAATAGAATGTGAATATGACATTATATATTAATAACTTCCTAAGAGTATTTTTGTGATACTTTTGAAATAATGTTGAAAACTAAATTATCATTGCAACTTTTTGCTACTAATTTTCATTCAACCGCAAGTCTAAACTATTTTGGTTTAAATAATGCAGGCAACAGAAAAGTTTAATGATCGGATCTGCTCTGTTTTTTTCAAGTGTTCCCTAAAGAAAAAGAGTAGTAGAAGGAATAGTGATGGCCTAATCTGCTCAGTTTTAATTCAACCAGTTGATGCTTTCTGAAAATTGCCAAATTATGGATGAATTGCTTTCTGAATGCATGATATCTCATGATTGCTAAGGTGCATTTCTGAATAAACCTCCTTTCTTCACACATGTTTCAATGTTTGTTGTAATAACAATTTCATCTCTCAGGTTTATCATGTTCAAGGTTTTGAAAAAGCTTTTGCGGTAAAGTTTCAAATTAAGCCTGTACAATGGCTGTGAAGAGGCGTACGTTTTGATGCGATTTCCTAATGCTAGTACAATGTTGTGTATTTTTAGTTGCAATTGAAATGTTTAATCTCCCATCCTTAATCTTTTTCTAATATTTTGCAGAAGATTAATGGTGACAATTATTCTTGAAGTATACAGTCTTATTTTACAATAAATCATAAGTACTTGTGTACAGAGTTTTCTATTAGTTATATGAGGACTGAAATTTTAAGTATCATATCAATATTCAGTTTTTGGTAATTCTCGCTTATTTGCTTCTACAGAGTACCTATCTAGGCTGATTTGTCTAATTCGTAGAAATTCATTTCCATTGGTTCGAGCACAAACAAAACCAGAGAGTTCTGGGGAAAAGTATTCTACTTCTTGTGGTATTATGGCTTTGTTTCTTCCTTCATAGTATTTGTTCGACTTCATGCTCTCATTCAGATTATGAAGCCTTTTCCAGGCAGCTTGTAGCCAAATTTTGCTGCCATCAATAGATGTTCAGACTTTGTATCATCAAATGTTCAATGTATTGGTATCCTTTTCACGTTTCTTCTTCGATTTTGGGTTAATTTGTACGGTTGATTTCAGTTTAGATCTCTGCCTGTTTATTATTCCAGCTTTTCTGCCTAATCAAATGGTGCTCTCTCTGTCAAAAAATCTGCTTTGTTCCATCCTTTCCTAGCTTTGGCAATGCTAAATGCATTTTTTACGTTTCCTTTCTGACACAGAAGTATAAAGGACATCACATCCTAGTCTTGCTGTGAAAACCTTGGGCAAATTTTGGACTGTCTCGAAGGAAAGCGGATAATGTGACAAACATATAATGCCATTTACGGCTTTACATTTTTTACAATAAATCTTTTGAGATTCCGGCCTAAGGTCACGTTTGTTTATTTATTTATTTTTTTTTAAAAATCTGAATGGAGTCAAAAATCGTATATTTAAATAATATGTTTGTTTTTTATTTTTTAATATGAGTATAAGTGGTAAAGTTTGTTTTTATAAACTCAAAATATCTTAAATCTAATATTTTTACATATGACCTTAAAAGTGTTATATATACTCGAAACTTTAAATGGGTATATATTCACGGTGTTATATTTATATGCTATGAATATTTATAAGGTAAGCATTTGATATATAATTTATGAAAAATAATGTTGATAACATTATTTTTTACAATTTAACATAATATTTATACATTAAAAAAATTGTTAACTAACCATAAAAGAATTTACTTAAAATTCAAATTAAATGTATGTTAAGTATTTAATACCAAGTAAAAGTTGAGGTCAAGAGAAATTCTAATATGTCATCTAAATTATGATCTAGTTAATTAAAAAATCCTTTCGATTAGAAAAAAAATCAAAGGATTATTAGGTTTTACTAATAGCTAGGTAGGAAATAAATATATTTAATGAGGGTATTTGTGAGAAAAAAATTGATTTTCCATTCAGACATTTTATCATTCGATAAAAGTCAAAAAATTTTATTTTTTCATTGAGATGAAAATGTCTTACAATAGCCTTCAAAAACAAAAACAAACAAGCCAAAATATCAAAACATCTTAAATTAAGTTAAATTAAGACTTGAGACATAAAAAAAAACATGGTCAACTCTTGATCACAAAAGTGATCTCATTTCTGGTAATTCAGAGTTGCAAGCACTAAGATGCTGTTTATTGAACTTTGATGTTTCAAAACCTTAAGGGTGCATTTAGTAGCCCGCAACTTATTATTGGCCCATGTTTGGTAATATAGCAACAATATAAAGTATTAATAAATATACAAAATATTAATTTCATATAAATAATGATATAAAATATTATATTAAATTAATACATTAATATAATGCAAACTAATACACTTATTAACATTAATATAATATAGTATTAATTAATACAATGCAAACTAATACAATGCACCCTTATTAAATAATGCAATGCATCTTAATACAAGTTGACTACTTGCATTATATTGTATTGCATTGCATTAAAACACTGTTCTTATGCTAACCCTTGTTTGATTGTAATTTACGGTTGCATTGCACAATATTAAAAAGATGGCTAATGCAATAGAAGGTATATAAAATAAAACCAATGGGAGATAGGATTTAGGTTGTATTGTATTAAAACATTGTTCATATTTTAAATATAATCATTTAATTTTTATCATTTAATAAATTATAATAATTTAAATTTATTAAATATTAATTTATATTTATATTTAAATAAAAATTTAATTTGAATGATAATATGAGATAGAATAAGCTTAAATACTTAATAAATAAATGATAATACATTATTTTACTTTAAATACATAAAAGTATTTTAATTTTATTAAATCGTTTATTATTTTCTAAAATAATAAATTAAAAAATTAATTTAAAAAAATTATATTTGACATTAATAAATAAAAATAAATTTTATAATTTAATATTATATTATTTTATAACATAATAAAATTTATAATATTTTAAATAATTATACAGTATTATATTTTTAATATAATATTATATTATACTATAATATAATATGATTATACTATATTACTATTACTATTATTATTTAAAAGGTAAGGGGGTGGGAAAAGGCCAAGTTCATATTTTGGCCCCTTACCCTTACCTCCCCAATATTATACTATATTATAATAATTAATATATAGATATTAAAGTTATATTATTATATAATATTTTTAAAATATATAGAATTAAAGTTATATTGATTTATAATATAATATTATAAATCAATAAATAATATTTTACCTTTTCTAAATTAGATAAAAGCCCTAAAAAAAATTAATTAGAGAACCTAATATTTTTAAATGACCCCATGAACGATGAAGTCGCATTCGCCTACCTAATGTTTGCACAATCAGATAGAAAAAAATCGGCTGCATGATTTTTCCCAAGTTTTGTTTTATTTTTCTCTTTTTGACTGGCGCGGGCCCGACCAGAATATTATATTTAACAATTATGTAAAACAAAGTTAGTGGAGTCGAAACAGGAAAATTAAAGATGCTACAATAATTAAAGCTTTCATTGAATTCTAAATTCGCCTTTTCAGTAGGGACTCCTTTGCATAATTGTTGATAAAATATCGACTACTAATGAAAATAAAATATTTCATGCAGTATAAGAAGAATACAGTAGCTCCTTTTCTTTCAGCATTTTCGCAGCAAAAGCACTAATCTCAAAATAATAACTCATAAAAAATTAGACAAATCAATAATCATATATGTGTATATAAACTCACTGACCTTAATAGTTTCAAGTTATAAAGAATAGAAAATCACTTACTTTATTTTCTTTTGATGTAAATCTAAATTAATAGTGATGCAAAACATATTTTATAAGTATAAAATTATTAAATGAACATATAAAATAAGATTGTAGGAAATTGTACTTTCCTAAATCAGAGAAACATGCTGTACAATCTTGATAACGAAACATGCTAATTACAATAAAATTTAAATTAAGCAAAGAAAATAAAGAAAGTGTTGATAACTAAAACTTAAAGATGAAGAATTCTCATTTCTTTCTCTTGCTAGTGATATTGTTTGGGAAAAAAAGAGATAATATAATATGTAGAGAAATTACCTATTTATAGTAAAACAAAAATTCTCAATTGTTAACAAGTGTCAATACAAAATTATTGTATAAAGATAATAATAGAATAATTTAGATAATATATCTTAATTTAAATAAATTAAAAAATTTATATAAAGAGGTGGAAAATTCATGATAATCATAACATATGCCACCTTTTCTCTCTTTTCTTAATTAAATAAAAGAAAAATATTAATTACAGAACCCCTACTTTTGAAATGGACCGATAAACGATGAAGTCGCATTCATCTGCCTAATATTGCACAATCAGATATAAAAAAGGTCGGCTGCATGGTTTTTCCAACTTTTGTTTGCCCCACTACAAATTAATTTGAGAATATTATATTTAACAAATTAATCAGATATAAAAAAGAGTCGAAACATGGAAAATTAAAGATGCTACAATGATTAAAACTTTCATTGAATTCTAATTTCTCCTTTTCAGTAGGGACTCCTTTGTCGTAAATGTTTAAAAAATATCGACATGATAAAGTTATGTAATGAAAAATATAATAAATAAATTGTCAGGAGATGATTTTATCTGAAATTTCACTTGCACGGTCTTGACCACATACAAATTTGTGATGAAATTCATAATGAATTTATAAAATTGGGCGAAATTACTCTGTATAGTTTCATCCATATATATTATACAATTAAAAAAATATATTGATATTTATAATAAAAAATTTATGACTATTTTAGATTGAAACTATTATATATAAATTTAGATGATTCATCAATAGATTGCATTAAGCTTATTGTTGTAGCTTAGAAATATTTTGTTACTAATTATCATACGTGCTGCAAGTAACGAAATACAAATGTAAGAAATTTAAACAGTGCTGATGATGAGTAGTCTGCATAATTAATATGAATCAGAGAAACAGAGTAGATGATAGACAATTACTGACGTGGTGGAGCGGAAAGCCCCAGACGGTAACTCCGGTGGGGACCCCTTTAATTTCCAGCATAAAAGCATTGACATTGACATTGACTCAAGGGTAAAAATTAAATATTTCATGTAGTATGAGAAGAATACAAAAATGCTTGAATGAGCATTCTCACATAATACATAAAAGCTATATATTTTCCTTTGAGCATTTTTGCCACAAAAGCAATTGTAATTAAGTTTATTAAAGATTATATGAATTATGATAACGATATTTGTTAAATTAAATCATAATTTACTATAGTCTGTTCATTATCGTATCACACATATACATATTAACAATTCTATTCAAAGTCTCCACTTTAATGATCAAGATAAAATTACTTACAGTAGATGTAGAAACGTTACAGCCTTACATAAGAAATGTCCATTTCATTAATAGTTGTGAATAATTTATCTATCAAGAATTTATAATTTAAATCTTCTAGTATTGATATCATATGTCCAATACATAAATCACATGCTTTATAAATAATGGCTAATAATAAATGTTCAAATAAAATAAATATTATTTTATCGTATGTTTGTACTAGGGCTTAATTTCGGATTTAGATGAATCGATTGGATATTTTGATGGTACCGATTAGGGAAAAAAACCATCGATTCTAATTTCTCCCAGTAGGGACCTATTCGATCCAAAGTAAACGGATGAATACTTCGGATATATTCGGCTTCGAATTGGTTCGAATGAGTTTGGATTTGGGTCGAAGATTACCTGCTCCTTTCGAGATAATCACATATCAAGTGTTTGACATTCTTTCCCGAAAACATTATTAAAATACCAATCAAGAAGCCAATTTGGTTCATGTGTAATGATGATAGCAATAGTCACACTCTCGAGCCATAAAGAATAAATAATGACGTAGTGTTTAGGAGGAAATTTGGTGGCGTGGACTAATAACCAGGTGACATGTGGCAAGTGGAGTCGACCAAAAATGAAGTTATTTCGTTTGACCGAGGATCGAGGTAGCTCACATGAAAATGAGAGATAGGCTCTTCAAAAACGAGTGGCGCTTCGGTAAAATACACAATACTAAAAGCCATTATTGAAAATCAAATTTTGGTGGTTAGAGCATGCGATGTGGAACAAATTCGATCTTGATCAGTGTGAAGAAATAAATCTATCTTTTAGGTAAGAATGAGGAGCCAATGGAATCCTTGGTAGAACAATCGAAGAATGCCAAGTTAGCAACCCTCCTGGCGGTACCCCGAAAAAGCAAATGTGGATTTCAAGCTTGAGATGCCGGCACATGCTCACTTGTGGAGGCAAGAAAGGCGGTTGGACGTTTCCTTGCCTCCCGAAGCTCATAAGTGTCACCATCATGGAATCATAAGGCAGATTACTAAATTAGCCTTCACTTGTAGAGGACAAACTCTATGAAAATTCACCGGCTATCCAAAATTACTAAAATAACAAAGAGGAAACACTCTTATATAAAGCTCCACATGTTCGGTTTTAGGGAGCTCTCTCTCTCTGATCTCTCTCTAGCTCTATCTATCTCTCTCATTTTCAACTTTAGGGATTTTTCCAAATCTGATTTCTTCCTCTATTTCCTAGGGTTTGTTCCTCCACTTTTATACCCGAATGAAAGATCTTGTACACTCGTCTCTCAAATAAGCTTTTCCTTTATTCTTATGGCAAGAACTATCTAATCGCCATAATAGCCACATCTCCCTCAGGTTAATATTCACCATAAACAACTTTTAATAAGGTTATGTTGATATTGTAAAGAAAAGCATGTAATACTTCACATACATAATGGATTTGAGATGATTATTCCCGTGGATGTAGGCCAAAGGGTCGAACCATGTAAAATATTGTGTTCTTTACTTTTTATGCTCATTCTCTACTTATTATGATGATTTTGTTCAAATAAAATAAATATTATTTTATCGCATGTTTGTACTAGGGCTCGGAGAACAGTTTCGGATTGAGATGAATGCGGATTGGATTCGATGGTTAGAATTAGGGAAAAAAACCATCCGATTCTAATCCGAATCTATTCGATCCAAAGTAAACGAGATGAATACTTCGGATATATTTCGGCTTCGGATTAGTTCGAATGTGTAATTTATTTGTTTTAATTGGATTTGACCTGGATTTGGTGAGAACAACCATTTAATGGTACAAATCAGATCCTAGTGAAAATTATGTTCAAACAACATGAATTATCTCAAAACGGAATCAGAGATAAGCGAGAAAAAAGAGAGCCTAAGAAAATACAAAAGAAAGAGCTAATAAAATTCTCACAAACTAGAGATAAATGAATTGAAAGGTAAAATATCTAAGCCCTGGAAAATGCGGTGAGAACGGTGGCGACCATGTGGACGGGTAGTACTTGTTAGAGGAGGAGGTAGCGACGGAGAGGGGGAGATGGCCATGAGGATTGTGAGGACGTGGAGGGGGATGAGGAAGAAGCCGAGGAGGGAGGGAAGAGGCGAAGGGAGAGGGTGAGGAAGATGAAACTTGAGGAGGTGACAAAGAGCATGTAGTTGCTTATGAGGAGGAGCTTGTGTTTGCGGGAGTGGGTTTATGATGACAAATTGACGATGATGGGTTGATGTTGAAGGAGAAGGCCATTGTTGTTGCAGTTATTGAAAGATGTTAGAGTTGGCTTGTTGATTATTTGAAGAGATATTGATGATGAAGATGAAGTGAAAGATTTTGTTCATTGGTTTCTATCTTTAATTATTTAATTTAATTATTATTTTTTTTAAAGTAAGTGCAATTCGATTGGATTGTTCGGATCGATCCGAATCCGAATTCGATCCGAATAAACTCAATGGGATGACAGAAATTATATCCGATCGGATTACGGATCAAATCCGAATCCAAGTGAATTTGTTTGAATCGGATCGGATCTAGTCAAATTCGATCCAATGCCCAACCCTAGTTTGTCGGGCACAAAATAACAATAAGTTTAACAGTTTCTTTCTCCAACTTTGAATCCAAAATTTGATAGCTTCCAATATATATGATTTTGGTGCAAGTACATAATTAGTGGCGTGCTTGCATGTATCCCAAAAACGAGAGGGAAAATAGTTGGACATTTTAGCGTAGCATTTGAAGTGGAGTGCTTGTATGTTTTTCCTGTTCTAAAAGACCTAGACTCCACATGCATGTCTACTTCAATCAAATATGTAGGGCAATAATGTGCTTTAATTTATGGTCGTCCTATAGAAAACACCAATGACTCAAAAAGTTTTCTAATCATGTATTTTAGTTTTCACAACATACTAAAGTTTTGTAGTCTGAATAACTGACGATCGATGAGTCCTCTCACAAGCTTAAACAAATCAATCTACAATACCTTTACTTATATTTCACCCAATTTTTTAATATATTATCAGCTCTTGGAAAACAATTTTACAAAAGCTATTCCTTGGTTATCTTTCGTATATTTTATAGGGCAAGTCCATAGTATGATATTCATCTTAATTAATTAAAATGATTTAATTCCATTTTCTCAAACAATGTGTATCAGATTTTGGAGTTTGTATTAGGCAGAATAAAGTTAAATATTGACGATTGTGGGCTAAAACGGAACTACTGGCTACTCTTTCAAATGCTACTCTTTCAAATGAGATAATAAAAGTTGTCGGCAGATATAGACAAGATATGGATTCATATGTTGAGCTGCAACTGTAAAATCGAATATTGTAATAAATAAATAAATTGTCAAGAGATGATTTTATCTGAAATTTCACTTGCACAGTCCTTGCCACATACAAATTTGTGCGGAAATTCATAACGGATTAATATAATTGAACGAAATTTACTTCATATAATTTCATCGATATGTATTATACATTTAAAAATCTACTGATATTTATAATTAAAAAATCTATCTAGTAAGACTATTCTAAATCAAATTAATCTATTATATATAACTTCAGAAGGTTTATCCGTAGATTGCTCTAAGCTTTTTGTTGTAGTTTACAAATATTTTATTATTAATTACCTTAAGTGCTGCAAGTAATGAAATACAAATATAAGAAATTTTACAAGTGCTTATGCTGAGTACTGTGTAGAATTATTATGAACAGAAAAATATGGTAGATGCTGTACAATAATTGATGTGGTCGAGTAAAAAGTTAGCACCAGAGGGTAACTCCTGTGGGGACTCCTTTAACTTGCAGCATAAAAGCATTCACATTGACATTGATTCGAGGGTAAAAATTAAATATCTCATGTAGTATAAGAAGAAAGCAAAAATGCTTCGTTTAGCTTTTTAAAGAGAATTGTTATTTAGTAAAGTTTTTATTAAAAAAATTTTATTTCTTTAGTTCTCAATAAGAGTTTTATTAAAAATTAAAAAAATTAATTTAATATATAAATATACAAGCTTTTCCCTTTTGGAGGATACGAGAGCAAGACAATCAACTTATTGATATTGGAAGACTCAAAAGATTCTTCCAATGTATTAGTTCTGGGTCTAATGGAATTCATAGCTATAGGAAGAAGTCTTGTCAAATAGAGATTTTTCTTTCTACCATATTTCAATTCTTAATACGATATATAAGGATTGCTAATACAAACAATACTACACACTTGATCATAAAATATCGATTGCTTGTAGAACTCAGTGAATTGTACGAAAGTAGGATACTCCAAATTCGTTGGTCTAAGAGTTTTATATAAATATACAAGTCTTTTGAAATTATGTTATGAAATCAATTTTCATAAGATTGTAAAATAAATAAAAGGTATTTTAAGCAATTTAACTTAAAAAAAAAATTGACAGTCTGGATAGTATACTTAATCTCCAAAAGCTATACTAAAAATATAAACAACATAAAAAGTTTTGAAATTGTTAGGGAATTTTTTAATTCCACCCAATATCTTGCAGAAAAAATATCAAACAAATAATAAACAGAGAAAATACATAAAGAATAAAATCAATCACACCTTAAGAATTTACGTGGAAAACTCCTATAAGGAGAAAAAACCATTGCTAAGACGACGAGAGAAAAATCACTTATGTGAAAAATTATTACAATCACTCTAGTAATTTTCTCACACTCAAACATAACACCAATCTCTCGATAGACCTACCGTTTCTCTCACACTAGAAATGCAATACACTATGAGATAACCTAATTCTTTGTGTTATTCTTACGTGTGTAAATAAGTGAACCCAGCCTCCCTGTATATAGTGCTTAACACTTGTAGGAGAAGT
>JASUUF010000096.1:0-84660 GCA_030449835.1 Clausena lansium | reverse complement strand
TCCGGCGATATCCGGCGGAGGTCCGGCTAGGTCCGGCGGAGTTCCGGCTATCTCCGGAGGAAGTCCAGCGGTTGTCCGGCAACTTCTACGAGGTCCCGTGAAATTCCCCGCAACCCGCCCCAAGTGAAACTCCCAATAGTTAGGTGATATACTTTAGTGCTTTTATTTTTTCAAATAATCTTATTCTATCAATTTATGAAAATAAATATAAATTATTTGTACTTTAACCTATTTTAAATTAATTTAATTTAGAGGAATAATCATTGAAATTTTATATTATAAATAGATGAGGAATTTGAAACTTACCCATTGATAAGGAATATAAATTCCTCAACTTAATGGAACAACTCAATGAAAATTTTGAATTCATTAAATTTGGTGCAACCAAACAATGGAAAGTGTAAAAGAAATTAAATTCCTTTCCTCTCTCACCTCTACTCCTGCTACCCCCAACCAAACATGGCCTGAATTTATTTTTTGCTGCTCATCAAAGAATTGTTAATTTATATTTTTGTTTTTTCTTAAATCAGAAAATTAATTCTACTATATCATAGTTCTAATTTTTTATTCGAATTAATTATATTATTCAATTTAAACGCCAAGAAAATTAAATGTTATATAACATCCTATTTTTTAAGCACACAATGGTATGTGGTCTCATGTCTCTAGTTAGCATATTATCATTGTTTATAAAAATAAATATTTTTATTTTTTTTTTAATATTGTACTCGCTTTTTTTTTTTTTTTTTCTTTTTTGCATGTTTGAGTTAAACAAGGCATTTATCGAAGAATATGGCAATATGTGGGATTTATATTTAGTGTGGTTAAATTTATAATGTTGTTATTGGTACAAGAATCTTTAAGTTCACTTAAGTAGGGAGTGGTTTATTGTTAGATTTTTTTTTTCAGCTTTTCTCAATTTTATTCAAAAAATATTGTTGTTTAAATTCTATATAACTATCCGTTTAAGTAGTTTTTTAGTTTATAGTTTATTTTTAGTACTAGTGCCTTACATTTTGTTATTTAATAAAAAAAAATATTTTGATATAAAAGCTTGATTAAATTTTGAGCAGAAGTGGAAAACTATATTTATGGCCTTTTAAAATATTGGAATTATTATGGTAAATTTTAACAAATATTGAACATATATTATTTTTAACCAAAGTTTATTATAAATGATTCTCTTTTCAAATGGCTTCCTTACAATATTATTGAAAATTAAAACGGTTTTCATCTTTGAAAAGGGCATGTTTACCATAAGATAAAACATACATATTTTATCAGTAATAATTTCTTGAATTTACAAGTAATTTATATAATCGTGATACATGTTTGTCCATCAAGAAACAATGAATAAAACAATTACAATATATATATATATATATATATACCAACAAGACCCGTAGTCGTGGATGTGTGTGTATTCTTAGAAATTAACAAGTTAGACTTTAATAATTGGTACTTTATGTTGGTAAGCGAGAGATGGTTCCCGCCTTCCAGGCTTATTTTAGAGCAGAATATTTAATAACCACTGAGTGACCCCGCCACGCACTTTCAAGTATTCCTACTTTTATATACCCCAAATATTAAAGTATAAAATTTTAAAATCTTTAAAATGTTTAAGCAACCCTAAGCAACATTGTGGCTTAACTTAATTAAACATGCATTAAGGCTATTTTTCTATACATTGCTACTGCATCCGGGATCCCGATCCTGCAATGGTAATTTCAGTGTGCTGGAGGAAGATGAGAAGTACAAACCCGAGGGGGTAGATCGTGTCTCTATGCCTCGTAGGATAAGCAGCTTTATGGCTTGTTGCATTGATGATGAGAATTATCATTCTGACCGTACAATCTTTTAGATCTAAAACATTCACCCTTAGATCTATACTTTTAAAATAGTAAAACTTTTAAACTTTAAAATTGTGACAAACATGCTTGAAATATTAAAATGGATCAAATACTTACATTTTATTTCTTCAGACTCTCAAAATAAAAAAGCTTGAAGCTGAGAAAAAGGAAAGATCGGTAGAATAAAGAATAATTTCCCTCAAAGTTCTCAAAGGCCCCTTCTTTCCAACCAGAGAGAACGGTAGAGAAAGAAAAATTGCCATAATGCTCTGGATGCCTTCTATCCTGGTTGCTTAACGGGAACTATATACCCAACATCCAACTTTTACAAACAAGAAGGCATGCATATTTTCGCTTATTAGCCTGGTCATCACGGACAAGTATACAACATATACAGCTGGTCATCACACGGCCGGATGAAAGTAGATCCACCAGTCAGGAATCACTGGAGACAAACTTTATGCAGCAACATTACTTTGCTTTAGACGTGGAGCCAAAAAAGAAACATGGAATCTTGTCCTACAAACTTTTTCATCATAACGAGAATAGTGGATTTAAGGGAAAAGATTGTCCAAAACCGACAATCGACAAAGGAAAATTACAAGAAACAATAATTAAGGTAGGAAAGTGAAAGTGAATAGGAAAAGTAAAAATTACTCTTTTTTTTTTTTTTTTTTTACTACATACAAATACTACTTTCATAATGCTTTATAAGCGGAGAGGATAACGAAGGCAATTGCTTTCGTTTTCATCTCCTTAAGTGATATGAATGGCTCCTCATCATCAACCGGACGAGCCTGGGCAACAGAGGATGCTTCGGACCGCTGAGGCAGCGAGCTGTCACAATGAATCTCCAAATATTCCTCTTCTGCTCTTTCGTATCGAAGCAAGAGAGGATCGGGGCTTTTAGACTTCGGGGAGAGGAATGTGCTTTCAGCCCTTATATCTTCCAATATTTAAGCTTAGGCGGCCTTTTGTATCATGCCCATCAGTCAATCCACATGCACAGTGGAAAGAGTTTTGATCGTTTTTCATCGAATTTTGACCACCATTTGACTTTCAAGGTTCTTTTTGAATAAGCAATCGCAGGCTTTCGGAGAGTGGAATCGGGAGACTCCACATCCAAACCCTGGTAAGAAAGTTTGCATTTGTAAATGTATAAGATAGGAGGAAATCTTTTCTCCAATCGTAGGGAATATAATGGGCTTTAAAAAGATTCCTAACCGTTTTTCACATTATAAAAGTGATATTTGTGTTTTGGCTCAAAATAATTCCACCATTGTTTGAATCAATTCCTTTAGGCTTTGTACTTGCTATTTTTTAGTTAAAGAAAAAATAACCATGAATGAGATTTTCTTTGGCTTGATGTAGAAAGTATTAAACCAGGTCCCATTGGTAATCCAAGCAGTGAGAAAGATAGGCAATGGTTTGAATCTGGGCTTTGGAAATCAAGTGAAAAATCTCTTTTGAATTAAGGAGCGATTCACCCCATTGTTTCTGGCAAAGTTAACTCCAAGGATCGCTACCGTCAGGATTGTGCCTGCAGAACTGGGATTCAGATAGAGGAAATGTTTGAATTTCACCGATTCAAAGGAATTCAAGTAACGCTTTGATGTAAGGATCGGGTTTTGAAACATCCCATGGTTTGAAAAACCAACTCCTTCTAGAAAATCTTTGAAAGAGCAATAAATGGACCGCATTATAAAACCCATCTTCAACACTTGAAATATTTTGTTGATAAGTTTTATTATACCAATTCGACTTTCGTGATAGCTTACGTTGGGAAACAACAATTGGGAAATAAGAACTTCCACTTGAAAGCACTTCTTCTAAGATGTTGATTTTGAAATTTCTTTTCTAAGTAATCTAACCCCTTTAACGAGTTCTCGGATTTCGAGAAAACTTTTGTGGTGCTAAGTACAAGTTCGTGGGATTTAAAAATGGATTCTATCCATTCATTTACCTCGTTTTTGGGAAGTTATGGCTTTAAATCGTGATTCTTCTTCTTCTTGGATTGTATCGATCCGTGCATCGCAGCAGGCAACAATTTTTCTTTGCATATTGTACATGAGAGGCTTTAGAGTGTGTTTCTGGGTAATATATCACTGGTGACTCCTTTGCCTTTGTCTTTTTTCGCGCGCATTTATCCTGCTTTCGAGAAATTCTTCAAGTTAGAAAGTCTCGGAACAGAAGTTTTTTTGTCTCCTTTTTATAAATTCAATTTCAAAATAAAAATACTTAAAAATTGCTTGCCATCGTGCAAAAATTTGTTTAGATGCTATATTTTGAACATTCTTTTCTAAAACGTGGTTTTCAGCCTTTTACAATCAATTCTAAGTAAAAATTTTTGATTTAATAGATCACTTTGAAATTTTGAAATGCATAAAACAATAGATAAAATCTCTTTTTTAATAGTAGAATAGGGTTTCTTTGGCAATCATTCCATAATGTATGGAAATATATTGTACTATTTGTTATTTACCACTATCAACTTGCTTCTTATCACCACCATAACCTAAGCCGATGTGCACCGCTCTAACCATCTCAGGTAAAGGTGGTGTGTTTGCTAAAAACAAGGTGGAATATCTTTAACCGACTTCTTTATTAACCTAATAAATTTTTTAAGATGCTTTCATCCGATTCATGCAATAAGATTTTTCTTTAATCTATCATGCTGGTGGCTTTGAGATCCTATTTGACATTGGGACAAAAATCAAGAACATAATTTAGACTACCAAGAAATCTTTGCAAATGAGTTTCAGCCGTTAATTTTATCAAAGAAATTTATCAGCAAATGCAAGAGATCTCTCATCAGAGTAATTGTTCCTTCGGGAATGTAATGTCTCAAGCAACCCGATCTTTGCTTCTGGATTAGGTAGATATTTTTTAACTAGAAATGGCCAAACCACTTTCTTTCCGTAGCAAAAATAATGTCTTTAAATGCTTCGAAATGTTGATCAATGGTGTTGTAAAAGATCAAAACATCATCAATATAAACTATACAAAAATCTGAATAGTGATTATAGATATCATTCATAATTCTTTGAAATTGGGTAAGGCGTATTCTTTAAACCGAATGGCATAATAAGCCCACTCATACCGGGTCTAAAACGGAATGCTAGAAAAGTGTGCTTTATAACGATCTTTGTGATGACCTAACTCTTACAAAATCCCTACTTCATATCGAATTTTTGAAAATATTTAGCGCAGTAATGGAAAGCTTCAAGTAAATCCTTTTGTTGTGTGCAATGTGATACCCAATCCATTTTGCAGCTTTATTTAAAGTGTTTGTAATCGATCACTCAATCTGTGTGTCCCTCTTCTATTTCAGTAGTTTTATCGAGATGTAAAATGGCAAGACATCATGGAGACTCTTTGATTTCACAATTAAACCTTTAGGATTCCAAATCTTTAATTTCATTTCTACAATGTCATTCTAGATCCATATTCATTTGAATAGGTCTAGCTTTTGTAGTGGATTCTGCTTTTCATCAAAAGAAGGACCTGGCATGGCAAATCAACCAAATGTTGTTTTCTTTCCCAAAAGCGTATGTAACTCAAGACAAACTTCCTTTTCAATCAAAGCTTTGTAAATCGAAAAATCTTTCTTTTTTATAAAATCATTTTCAGAATTGATTTTCAATTCTTTGTACATTTAAATCTTTTTTGTAGATAAAATTAATCATTTTGTTTTTTTCTTAGCAAAACATTGATTTGATTCCCCGATAAATAGAACAAGTTTTTACAATGTTTAAATCTTGAAGCTTAGGTCTTTCAATAAAAGGGAATTTTGAGCTTTTTGCGGTTTTATTTTGAAAGTTATACCATCATAATCAACAAAAGAGGTGGGTAAATGAGGTTTACTTAAAGGAGCTCTGGCATTTATTGCGATGATATATGTCATTTGTCAAAAGAAAGTGAAGCTTTCTTTAAATTCAAAACCATCATTGGGGAATCAAGCATCAACTTTGTAGGTGATCTTTAATTTTGAATTTGCTTGCCGCAGTAAAGCCTTTCTTTTAGTTTTTTCGTGAAATCTGGGGGATAATATCCGCTTTAATGCAAGTTTAAGTCAAGACTGTGTCAAATAAGTGCGATGGTGTCAATTTCAAATTTTCTTAGAAAGGATTAATGTAATTTTTATTAGGTATTTTCTTGTTGTAATTTGTTTTAAGACAAAAAAGGAAATCATTTGGTAATGATTCTATGTTATCAATGTTTTGATTTTCTGTGCTCAATTTCATCATTTTCGTATTTCTCCGATTCTTTATCTCTAATTATTTTCCAATCGTTTTTGCAATGGAAGTCGGGACAGTATCGTAGTCGTTTTTCTCGCTTTCTTTTAATTCTTTTATCTCAAGTTTGATTTTCTTTTTATTTCTTTTTCGTAAGTCTTGAATAATTGGTGCATTTTTCTTACTTTTTCTTTTATCAAGAATCTCTGTAGTTGTCATATGCATTTTTCTTCAAAACAGTGGGTTTTGGAAGAATTAGCCTTTATCACTTCTATCGCGGTCTTCTCAAAAGTTTATCAAGATACTCTTTTTGTAAAGCTGTGATTTGAAATGTGTTTAACTAGTTCAAGAAAAGTTTCTTGTTCTTTAGTTAAAACATTGATTTTCTTTTAAAAGAAAGGATTCTCAGATTGTGAACATGTCATCATCTGTAGTATCAAAGTCAATTAACCCATCAACTCATAGGGCTCACTGCCTCCCGTCATAAAGACTCCGAATCGTAAGATTCACTCAAAAGTATGGCTATTTTTGGAAAGTGTCTCATCAATGCCAGATTAAGCTCATGGAAGTTTTTTGTTCACTTTCGAGAAATTTTACAAGAGAGCGGCCTTTCTCTTCCACACTTAAAACACGTAGCTTCTTTGATAGTCGTAAGGTGTTTTAGAAAATGTTTGAAGTTGTTGTTTCTTTTTACGAGATTTCTTATAACACCTAAAAGGTTTCTTATAGGAAGATTCTTGAGTTTTGGGTGTTAACTTCTTGTATTTTCTTTGATTTGTAATGTTTTTTGTGCTTTTGTAACGACTTACCATTACAATCTTTAGGAAGCAGGTTTTTAAAGGATTATAGTTGAATTGTTTACGTAGAAACCTCCTAGTTCTTGCTTAGATTTCCTAAGTTCCCATTTTAGGCGTTTCTAATTTTAAGTCTTGGAAAAATCTTTAAACCTTCTTTATTGATGAAACTCCGGCTAATTCACCATAAAGTTAGCTCATCATATGAACACGATTGTCATATAAAGCTTTAATGGAATTTCTTACCTTTTCTCCCAAAAGAGTGGATAGACCAGCAAGAAATTTTTCTTTTCAAATAATATGATTTGCATCATCTCTTAGAAAGAGACGAGTAAAGAAGGTGGTTTTATAATTCTGGAAATCACTTAGTTTTCTACATCTTAGATTATGTAGTAACTCAGCATTTTTATCTCGTAGATAAGAAGGATCACCTATGAAATAGAGGGAAATGGTCAATATTAAAGTCGCAACTGCATCTTGAATGGGACTATTATATTCATCCAAAATGGGGGTTTTGTCCTCATCTGTTTGAATAGCATTCAAAATGTCAGACTGTTGTTGTTTAGTGAGAAGATGATCCCACCAACCTTTAAGTTGACCTGTGAAACCCGCACACAAGGATTTACGCAATAGTTTTGTCCGAAGTTCCCGATTGGGTTTTATAGGCATTAGTTTCGCCATAGTCATTTGTTGTAATAGGCCAAGTATATTATACTCGAGACATTCCATCTATGTTCCACTCATAAACGCGAGAAGATGCATTAAACCGAGACGGTTTTACTTCCGTCCGGGCCTATTATCAATGGCTAGATTAGGAGGGAATGAGAAGTAGTGGGAAGTGCTAATTCCCAATGGATTTTATTGGCTTTAGGTATAGACTCGCTTTCTTCTTTAAATGTACAGAGCATCTGAAGAGGCTATCAAGATCGGTCTTGTTCCAATACTCCAATCCTACTACCGGATTGGGGAGTATCGAAGGCAATTTCAACTTTTTTTGGAGGAAGAAGAGGATTCTATCCTATCTAGTTGTTCTTTAATGGCTTTAACAAAATCTGATTTCGACTCATGAACAAGCTTTTGACTATTCTTCGAAACCTGGAAGGGCTCGAAAATAGGTTTTTTAAGCTTTTTGTCATCAGACTTTGTTGACTTTGAAGTAGAAATAAGAGAAACAATTATGGTTGACTGTTGGAATTGACTCTCTAATCTTGTTAACTGTTTTCCTATAGTATTTAGATTAGCATTACAGAAATTATTCTGTTGAATAATACTATCTAAATCTTTATCTGGGTCATTAACTCTATGAATTTTATAAGGCGAGGCTTTAATCTGAACAGCAGGCTCACCATGATCAATAGTTATATTTCTCATAGGAGGGTGTTCAGATTCAATGATTCTATCACTATCAGAAAGATTCCACTCAGGAATTTTCTTTCTGGTAGTAATGGGGTTTGACTCTTTAAAAGGATAAAAAATATGGTTATCAGAAGCATAAATTTCAAACCAATCAAAAAATAAAATATGAACTTTATGCTGGTTTACAAATTCATAATAATTCTCTTGGATTTGTTTTCTTTGGTTTAAAAAATGTTCGAAAAACCAAAGTCTTTTTTCTTTATTTAAATCAGAATAAAAATCTTTATGCAGAAGGGTTTTATCCAATTCGAAATCCTTTTCTAGGACACTGATTACATTATCTGTAACAGCAGAAAATGTAGGGGAAGTTGGAGGAGAAGGTTCCTTCTCTTCCTTTCTCTGTTCATGTTGATTACTAGTATAAATTCGATGGGGAACACTAGTAGTATAGTCAATAGAACGAATAGAGAAACTAGGAATATCCGATGTGGAAAACCTAGGTTGATCTTTGTACGAAAGATTTATGATGAGAGGAATTTTTGAGAATTTTCTTTCTATGGAAGGAATACTAGAAAGCAGACTCTCTATCTGAGAACCACAGACGAAGTAGACCTTTTGAAAGATAATTTGATTTTACCATTTCAATACCGAGTTACATTTTGCAACTCTGTATTTGGCTCTGTTATTTTGGAATTACGGGATCGGTGGCTCCTTGAGAATCCATTCTTCGGGAAGATTAATATCTTTCCATTGGATAGGTCTAGGAATAACTCGTGTTTGCTTTAGATAAATCGATCTGCAAGAGAAGAGACTCATCTCTTTTCTACCTGGAGTTTATGTTGCGTATTGAACGCAGTAATGCATTGCTTTATAAGAGATTTTGTATATTAATGCAACCAGGAATTGATCCTTCAATCATATGATAATTGTGGGTTTTAATTTGAAGAATCATACTTTTGAGGATATTTTTGTCTTTAAGAGAGACGTGATATTTGGGTAACGATCGAATGAAATAGGGCCTTTACAAAGACTTGATTCAATACTATCTTAGAGTAAAGAATCGTCAAAAGAGATGAATCTTGCCATCTCTTTAAACTTTAAATAAGATAAAGTATCCAAGCCTTTTTTGGTGAGGGACTTTATTCCGACTTGGATTAAACCTATATGCACATAGTTAAATTTCTTTTCTTTTAAATGCTTTAAAGAATGTTCTCGAAAATAATTGAATTGTTTCAAAAGACTTTGAAAGAGTGATACTGCTTCTTCGATCTTTATAACATAATCATCTTTAAAAAGTCAAGCTTTTTTAGTTTTATAAATCATGTCTTTAGAAATCTTTGGTAGTTCCCAAAATAATCAATAGCTTTATCAAAATCTGCAATTATAAATTCCTCGTAATTCACAACATTCTTTGAAACACTAATTTTCCTTTCTAAGAAGAGCTAGAGAAAGAAGATGCTCTACAAAATAGAATCCATGTGGTTTAAAACTTTTTTTAATCAAAACCTATACGTATGCCTGCGGTGTATGGTTTTACTCGCCTAAGCGGAATCCTTATCCTAAAACGGGACTTACTACCAAGAAAATTCAACAAACACACAGGTGTTAATAAAAAGGATAAACAACACAAATTCTTTACACCGTATTATACCTACTCTCGTTCTCGATACTCAACAAGACTTTGGTTGTCGGTATAAATCATGTAAAGAATTTGTGTTTACATCGAGTTGTGAGTCCCGTTTAGGACTTTACACTTGGCTCGATTTACACTGTTCTCCGATACCAAAATACCTACCCTATTATTTTGAAAAATTTCTGTCCCTTTGCAATGCCTATAAAGTCCTGGATCGATACAATCCAAGAAGAAGAATCATCAAGTTTAAAGCCATAACTTCCCAAGAACAGTAAATGAATGGATAGAATCCATTTCTAAATCCCGAACTTGTACTTGCTTTACAAAGTTTTTCTCAAAATCTTAACTCGTTAAAGAGGTTTAAAAGATTACTTCAAAAGAAATTTCAAAACCAACATCTTCTAATGAAATTATTTCAAGTGGAAGTTCTTCTTCCCAAATTGTTGTTTCCCAACAAAAACTAGCTCAAAAGTCGGATTGGTATAATAAAACCTATCAACGAAATATTTCAAGTGTTGAAGATGAGTTTTATAATCCTGATCCATTTATTGCTCTTTCAAAGATTTTCCCAAAGGGTTGGTTTTTCAAACCATGGGATGTTTCAAAACCCCAATCCTTCTATCAAAGCATTCTTGAATTCACTGAATTAGTGAAATTCAAACATTTCTTTCTATCTGAATCCCATTCTGAGCGGCCTATTCTACAGCCACAATCCTTAAAGTTTTTACTCCAAAACAATGGGGTGAACCACTCCATAAATCAAAAAGTTTTCCCGCCAATTTCCAAAACCGTTTAAACCATTGCCTATCTTTCTCCTACTGGGATTACCAGCAGGCCTGGTTTAATACTTTCTACATCCAAAACCCAAAGAAATCCCATTCATGGTTATTTTTCTTTAACTCAAAAATAACCGTACAAAGCCTCCCAAATTGGTTCCAACAATGGTGGAATTATTTTGGGCCAAGCCCAAATATCCTTACCCCTAATGCAAAGAACTATTTAAATCTTTTTAAAGCCCATTATATTCCCTCTGATTCAGAGAAAAGTTTTCCTTCTTTCCTCTGTTTCTGTACAAACTTTTTCTTACCCTGGGTTTGGATGTGGAGTCTCCAATTCTACACTCAAGAAGCCCAATTGCTTATTCAAAGAACCTTCAAAGTCAAATGGTGGTCAAAATTCGATAAGCAATCAAAACTCTCCTTGCACATGGTTCAACAATGGCTTTGTGCAAAAGGCCATATAAAGCCCAATATTGAAGATATAAAGACTCAAAGCACTTCCCTCTCCCAAAAGTCTAAGGCCCAATCTCTCTTAGCTTGGTGCAAAACAAGAGAATATTATTTAAAAGTCATGCAACACTCACTTGCCTCACGATTCGACAACCTCTTGTTGCCTCATCCGATGATGATGAGGAGCCATTCATATCCTCTTGAGATGAAAACGAAGGCAGCTCGTTTCAGGTATCCTCTCCCCTATAAAGCATTGTAAGTAGTATTTGTATGTAGTGAAAAAAAAAAAGAGTAATTTTTAATTTTCCTGTTCCTTTCCCTTTCCCTGTAATTATTGTTTCCTTGTAATTTTCCTTTGTCAATTGTCGTTTTTGGACATCTTTCCCCTTCACTCACTATTCTCATTATTACAAAAAATCTGTGGGACAAGATTCCATTTTCTTTTTTTTGGGTCCCATCTAAAGCGAAGTAATGTTGCTCCACCAAGTTTGTCTCCCGTGATTCCCGGCTAGTGGATCTACTTTCCTCCAGCACATGTGATGACCAACTATAGCGAAGCTGTAGCATCCGTGATGACCAACTCGTAGCGAAAGCTGTCGTAGCATCTTACTGTTTGTAAAAGTTGGATGTTGGGTATATAGTTCCCATTAACCTTCAGATGAAGGCATCTCGAGCATTCTCTTAATTTTCTTTCTCTCTCATTCTCTCTGGTTGGAAAGAAGTGACCTGAGAACTTTGAGGAAATTATTCCTGTTCTCTGATCTTTCCTTCTTTCTCCTCTAAAAACTTTTTATTTTGAAGTCCAAAGAAATAAAATGTAAGTATTTGATCCATTTTAATATTTAAAGCATGTTTATGTAATTTTAAAGTTTTAAGTTTTATATTTTAAAAGCATAGATCTAAGGGTGAATGTTTTAGATCTAAAGATTGTATGGTCGCAGACTGATAATTCATATCAAATCTGTCATAAAACTGCTACTTATCCTCTGAGGCATAGAGACCTGATCTCCCCCCTCAGTTGTAACTTCTCTTCTTCCTCCACACTCAGAGCACCATTTCAGGGATCCAGATCTGGTACTGTGTATGCTTAGAAAAGCCAACCTTAATGCATGTTTAATTCTGTTAAGCCGTGTGTTGCTTAGGGTTGCTTAAACATTTTAAAGATTTTAAAATTTTATACTTTAATATTTGGTATATAAAGCTGGAATACTTGAGAGTGCGAGACTCTACAATGTCCAAAGGGTTATTAAATATCACGCTCTAAAATAATCAGGCGAGAACCATCTCTCAGTTAACAACGCAAAGTATATATATATATATATATACCAATACAACCAGGAATCGTGGGATATATAGTGAATTCTTTAAAATTATAACGTTGGAATTTGATTAAGCAATTTATTTTTAGGAATTAATTTTATAGATGGTGTTGTTATACCAGAATGATGCAGTAGCAAGTACTGCCTTAGGAACCAGATCAGGCTTAGAACTGATCAATATCCCGCACACTCGGGTTTCCAACCAAATATAAAATATTATCTTTAGTATTATTAAGCAAACCTAAGCAACACAGGGTTTACTGAATTAAACATACATTAAGGATGGCTTTCTATTCATACACAGTACCAGATCTGGATCCCAGAAATGGTGCTCTGAGTGTGGAGGGAGAAGAGAAACTACAACTAAAGGAAGAGATCTGGTCTCTATGCTTCAGAGGAAAGTAACAAGTTTTATGGCAGATCTGATATCGATCAGTCTGTTATTCATGCATAAAATAAATAAATAAGCTTTAAAGATAAACATACATTTTTATAACAAATTACATGAAATAAAAGCTTACATGTAGTTGATTCTTGAATCTAGGCTTTAAAAGAAAAAGAAAGAGAAGAAGAACTATCTCTTCAATTAGAAAGAAAGAAGAACTTAGGAAGAATTTCCTTTGGTTGCTTCTTCGTTTTCTCCGATGTAGAGAGTTCCGAAAATCGAGAGAGAATGAAAAAATGATCCATCCCTCTACGAAAGGTTAATGGGAACTATATACCCAACAACGATTAACTAAAGTAAAGAGAAATAATTGCTTCTTCACGTGGGTAGGACCGAGTTGATAGAGTGATTCCTGGAATCCCGTGAGTGGAGACAACATCTTTATCTTTTAGTTAAAGAGTCTTTGTAATACTCAAAAAGAAAAAGGGTACTTGTCCCTCGCCTTTTTCTCGTGACGAGAATAGTGAGTGAAGAAAAAGAACCGAAAAGAAGATTACAATATACATAAAAGAAAATTACAATTTACTAAATTTACTCTTTTTTTTTTTTTTTTTTTTTTTATAAACATATAACTATTTACAATGCTTTGGTTTGGAGAGAAAAATTCCAAAACAATCATCTTCATTTTCGTCTCCAAGAGATATGAAACGGCTCCTCTTCATCTCCCCGATGAGTCAGCAAGAGGATGATGACCGGGTGGCAAGGAGTCTGCTGCATGACTTTAAAGTATTCCTCTTCGCCTTGGCACTCAAGCAGGAGAGAGACTGGCCTTGGACTTCTACGAGAGAGAAATGTGCTTTGGGACTTTGTATCATTTAAGTTTGGGCTTTATGTGGCCTTTTACACAGAGCCATTGTTGGACCATGTGCTCCGAGATAGTTTTGACTATTCATCAAATTTTGACCACCATTTTATTTTAAAATCTCTTTGTAAGGTAGTTTGGGCTCCTTGTGTGTAAAATTTGAAATTCCACATCCAAACCCAAGGAAGAAAGAAATTTGTACGAAAAACAGAGGAAAGGGGAAACCTTTTCTCATACTCGAGAAAAGAGTGTAGTGGGCTTTAAAAAGGTTTAAACAGCTTGGTGGCGTTTGGTGTTAGAATCTGGAAGCAGCCCAAAATGGTTCCACCATTGTTGGAACCAATTGGAAGACTTTGAACGGTTATTTTTTAGTTGAAGAAAAATAACCAGAATGGGTGTGTTTAGGGTTTTGAATGAAAAAAGTATTAAACCAAGCTTGTTGGTAATCCCATAAGAGAAGGATAAGTAGTGGTTCATATGATTTTTGAAATTTAAAGGGAAAGGCTTTTGGTTTATGGAGTAGATCACCCCATTCTTTTCGGGCTCAAAGACTTTTAAAATAGTTGCGCGTAGAATAGGCGGAGCTCGAGAATGGGCTTCAATTGAGGAAAAAATGTTTGAATTTTACTGACTCGAATGAATTCCAAAATGGTTTGGTAATAAAATTCAGGGTTTTGATAAATCCCGAGGTTTGAAAAACCAACCGGAGGAAAATCTTTGAATTGCTTTAAAAGGATCGGAATTATAAAATCCATCTTCTATAGTTAAAATATTTTGAGAATGGAATTTAATAAACAAATCAAGATTTTTTTAAAGAGTTTTGATTGTGAAGGAACAATTTGTGAGGATGAACTTTCACTAGACAAAACAATTTTTTGAGAAGGGATTTTAGAAACTTCTTTGGAAGAAATCTTTTCAACTTCTTTAACAAGTTTTGGATTTTGAGAAAAACTTTTGTAAAGCAAGTAAAAGTTCAGGATTTAGATATGGATTCTACCCACTTGATTTACATTCTTTCTGAGGTAACCCTTTAGAATGTGCTTCTTCTTCTTGATCATGTATCAATCCATGACTTTATGGGCATTGCTTGAAGACGACAATTTTTCTTTTGGAGGGGAAGAGGCTTTAGGAGATGGTTGGGGCTCGTGGTCATTTAGGACTCCTTTGCCTTTATCTTTTTTCTTTGGAGGCATTTTATCTGCTTTTGGAGAAATTCTCTTGTTAGAAAATGCTGAGCATGTAATTTCTATCACCTTTAATAAATTCAATTTCCAAATAAAAAACACTCAAAATAGCTTGCCATCGTGCAAAAATCTGTTTTGATGCAATATTTTGAACATCCTTTTCTAAAACATGTTTTGCGACTTTTCTGATCTATTCTAAGTAAAAAAATTTTGTTTAATAAATCACCTTGAAATTTTGAAATACACAAAACTATGGACAATATTTCTTTTTTAATAGTAGAATAATTTTTTTGACATTAATTCCAATGTGCGATACATATTGAACTATCTCGTTCTTTATTATTATCAACTTGTTTTAATATTCCTCCATATCCTAGATCGATGCATCGATTTTGACAATTTTAGGCGGATCGAGGATTAGCAAGAAACAAACAAGGAATTTCTTTAACAATATTCTTTATATGCCTAACAACTTTAGTATGTTCCTCAGTCCATGCCACAGGATTTTTCTTTAACCTATCATGCAGAAGTTTTGAAATCCTATTAATATTTGGACAAAAATCAAGAACATAGTTTAGACTTCCCAAAAATCTTTGCAATTGAGTTTTGTCAAGAATTTTGTCAGGAAATTTATCAAATTGAAAGCAAGAGATCTTTCAATAGGAGTGATAGTTCCTTTTGGAAATGTAATGTCCTAAGAACCTTTATTTTAGTCTCAAATAGAGAAATTTTTGAACTAGAAACTTAATTAAACCAAACTTTTCTTGTTGCAAAATAAAAAGTCTTTAGGTGTTTGAAATGTTGATCAATTGTTTGAGAAAAGACCAAAACATCATCAATATAGACGATACAAAATTCTGAATAAGGATTATAAATATCATTCATAATTCTTTGAAATTCAGAAGGTGCATTCTTTAAACCGAATGGCATAATAAAGTCCATTTATACCGTCCAAATGGAACAAAGTAAAGTCGATTTGTAAATCAGTCTTTAGGTTGAATTTGAATTTGCCAAAAACCAGTTTCATGTCAAATTTTGAAAATATGAATGCAAGAGTGATGTTTTTGGAGTAAATCTTTTTATTAGGTATGGGATACCTAATCCATTTTAAAGCTTTGTTTAAAGGTTTGTAATTGATCACTAATCTTGGTGTTCCCCTTTCTATCTCAGAGTTTTTATTGACATAGAAAGTAGCACAAGACCATAATCAATATCTTAACTTATTTCACAGTACAATAAACAAACAGGTGGTGGGCAAAAGAAAAATTTGGTGAATAGTCTTAATTCACTTTGCAAATCCAAAAATAATATTTACTTTGATGCTTTTCTTTTGCTTCCCATTCACAACTCCATTCCCATGGAAAATTATGCCACTAGCTTACTTAGAAAGATTTGTTGCAGGGAAATGGAGTTGTGACTGGGAAGAGAAGGAGGATGAAAACAAGATTAGAAAAGAACTTTATTCAATTTATTATTTTTATAATTCTTAATAAATTAATGTTTCTTAGTTTTGTTGTTCTGGGTCTTTGGAGTAGGGACCAAGAATTTTTTGAAACTAGAGGAAAGAGAGAGTTGTTTAACTTTTAGTAAATTAGTTTTTAAGTTTAAAAATTATTGACACATGTCAACAAGTTATTAGTTAATAATTCCACATCATCTAATGACATGAAATATAAGATGTATTGTAGTATTAAAAAAAAAAAGAAAAAAAAAGACTTAATCATGCAACCCTTTTTATATCATGTATTTGGCTGCTGTTGCCCTGTTGACACATGTATAGAATAATCGTATGTATTTTTTATTCAGATGCACTTTATTGATTAGTGACTTCTTTCATGGAGAATTAAACTTATAATGACTAAATTAAGATTTAATTTCAAGCTCAGAATCAAGACCAAATTATTGTCCTGACCCGTGACCACCCTTCTCTGCCACTATTAATAATGGAAAATGACCATTGCAATTGACATTGGATTTCGCAATATGACAGTTTTTGTCAAAAGTTCACACCACGTGAAACTAGTGTTAAATAGTCTAATTTTTTAGTAGATTAATCTAATTTAAAAAATTAATTTCAGTATTAATTTTAAAATATTTATTTTAATAATGTGGTTATGTTTATTAAAATTTAGTTTAATATAAGATCAAATTATAAAGTGTTAAAATACTTTTTTATATTTAAATTATTTTAAAATTTAGTCTGCCAGCCACTATGCATAATGGGAATTACATTGCAATTGTAGGGTATTTTTGCAATATGACAAAGTTTTTGGTGGGATATGCGGGAATTGTCAATAGTTCACGTCAGTGAAACTAGTGTTAGATCTAATTTTATTTTGTCAGTTCTTTATTTATTTATTTTTATTTCAGATATTATTGTCTATTTGTCTTAGGTTGATATTATTTTATTAAGATATAATAATAAAATATTAGACCAACAATACTTATTAATAATGCATCGAAGTTGGGTTTGATTTTTAAAAAACTATTTGAGTATCATCTATATTAATGTGAATATATTTTGGTATTAAATAATAAAAATCTATTTAATTATTATACGTTTTTTTTTTTTGAGAAAAAGGATGCAAATTAACCGAAGCTAATGATAAGAGCACAGACGTCAATGAACAATAACTTGTAACTCATGCAAAATAAATTACAATATTAAAACAAACCAGAGAAATTTTTTCTTCAAAAGTAGACGGAAATTATGAAAGAACAGTTAGCAAGATCAAGGATCAAGGGATTCTACAAAATATATATATATATATATATATTAAAGGATTTAGTAAATGTGCACCAGTTTAATTATGTGGGATGAGAGAGTTGGTGAGCTTCTCTATTTGGCCGTGAACATTTAAGAACAATTTTAATGGGCAAAAAGATCACTGCTTACTGCTGAGGAATGTATGAGAAAAGAGTTGATAAGAGTAAAAACAATGACTTGCAATTTGCAAAAGAAAAAGACCTAATCATGCTCCCCAATTTTAATGAGCAAAAAGATCCCTTTCTATTTTTTTTATGGAAAAAGAAAAACCAAAGAAAGAAATAGACACCCGACCAAATTAAACAACTCATCAAATAAAAAAAAAAAAAAAGGAAAAGAAATTTAATGACTTGACATAAAAATTAAGCCTTATGTACCTTAATATATACGGCTTTTTTGATAGTCTCAACAAGCTTGAGCTGCATCAAAATGTTATGGCTCCTTAAATGAGCCCCAGATGTGGTGCAAATGACAACATCGACTTGTTTGACAGCTTCAAGAAGGTTACGCTGATCAGAAAATGAGCCCTCAATCAAGAGAGCTTCCTGCTTCTTCAATGGTAAAAGCAATTGTAGCTTGTCTGATATCAAGGCTAATTTCAGGCCTTTGAAGAACACAAATGATATGGCCTTGAGCTAAGACTAAGATTGCCTTCACTATCCTCCTGCCGACGTATCCTGTTCCCCCAACAACGCCACCTTGCTCTCTATCTTTTCTCTTGTTAATTTGCTTCTATATATAATTATTACACTGGGAAGCATATACACACCTGTCTCTCTTTTTTTTTTTTTTTTTTTTTTTTTTTTTTGGTCGGATTTTTTTTTATTTTTACAACTAAATATTATGGGAAAACGATCGAAACCCTCATTTTTTTTTTCAGTTAACATCATCAGCTATATATTAATTTTGGCTTTTCACACTTGCATAAAAAATTGAAACATAAAACTCACTTTATTACCTTTTACTATTGTAAATAAACTAAAAGGCAATTTAGTCTTTTCATAAATTTGTCAAAGTTTTTATAAATTAAATGGTGAAATTGTTTATACAGTTTGCAAATAAATAGTTTAATTAATTATATTTTGTATGTATAAAACATTAAATAATCAGATTTTTGTGGCCTTTAATTGTTGTACTTGAATTAATTTTTTTTTTTTAATTTCAAGTTGTAAATCTCTCGCTATCTTATTCAATTAGTATGATTTCGTATCCTTTATCAATTTAAGTTATTCAAATAGTAAAAAGCTATCTACACGATCTTTAATTTTTTATTTAATTATTATAAATTATAATTTTTATCCGATGATCCACATTAATTCTAATATTAATCTTAAAGTTTTTAAGCAGTATCATAGAATGATCCATTATAGTTAATTTGATCATATATAATATTACAATTATTGATGAATGAATTTAAAATTATTAGTTATGGTCAATATTTCAGTAAGCAACTGTAGCTCAACATGCACCTCAATATTAATGAAATCTTGATAGCTCATTGCATTGGATCACCACGAGATAAACAAATAACGAGAACTATCCAAAAGTATGAAGAGTCGGTCTTCCAAAATCCAAAGTTTGAAAATGTCGGCAGCATTTTATCTTCAATGCTGAAGAAGTGAAATGCCCAAAATGATACGCAGGACCCACACCACAGACTAAATCCTCCTTGATAATATGTTACTAACTTTGCTCCTTATATTCCCACTCCGTCTTTAGCCGAGTGGTAGACCCTTTATGAGGCTAAGGGTTCGAGTTCCCACAAAAATTTGTGTGGGATTGTCTTTTTCTTCAATTATATGAACATAATTGAATGAAAGCCAGTTTTTTTTTTTTGTGAGTAGAGTAGACGTTCCTCGAATATTAGAGAGGGTTAAAATCTGAGCAATACTATATAAGAGTTAATATTTAGTCCCAATAATAGTCTGAATGTAAATATATCAGTATTAATCTCATGCAATATGAGTTATAATCTGACCATTAGTCTCCACGTAATTCAAAAAAAAAAAAAACTTTGGGCCCTTATATTTACCCCCGCTTTACCTTACATTTACACCCGTTGTGACATTGTGTTATTCACCATTGTAGTCGTTTAAATGAAACTATATTTTTTTAAAAGGGAAAATGATATCCATGCCTTCAAAATTTGAGAAAAATAATCATGCAGATCCTAATTTTTTATTAAGGGACATCAATGTTAGGTCTATTATTTATAGAGTTGGCATCTTATGGCATGTCTAGTTAAATTAAAAATTTATTTAGTGCATATCTTGTAATAGGGATTAATTTATTAATTCCCTAATTTAGTGTGATTCCAATTTATTAGGAATATTTGTTTCCTCATTAGGAATATTTGTCTTCTAGTTTAATTAGGTGTCACAATTTAGCAATTCAATTAATGGTGGAATTTTATAATTGGCGTGTAGGATTTATTTAGAGTAGAAGTTGGTTCAAACAGGAAATTTATTAATGCTCTAGATATTCCTTGGGAGACAAGCAAGGGCAGAATAACTTTAAACGACAGCAAATTTATTTATGCTCTAGATATTCCTCGGGAGACAAGCAAAGGCAGGGAATATCGTATTTATTCCTATTTTGATTCATATGAATTATAAGAGGAAAGAAATTCTTATTTGGAAAGAATCTAAGTCTTTTAAAACTTGCTATTTTTGTGAAACCTAGTGCCTATATAAAGAGAGGTGATTCACAATTGAATGGTGACGCACAACACGGAAGCATAAAGCGAAAAAAGCACAAGGTTGTGTGATATATATTGTCTTCTATATTCAAGTCTTGTAATGAGACTATTTTTGTTCATCTTTACGGAGAGTCTATGTGGATCTTGGATCACTAGACGTTGAAGAATTGAAGAATCGCTATTGATCACTTTGCAAAGTGCCTTGAGGATCGTGGATCAAGAAAGGCGGCGAGTTATTCAAGAGAAGCGATTGATCACTAAAGTTGAGTAAGCTTGCATGCAGAGAAGCTTAAGTGAGAGTTTTAAGTTTGGTAAATCCATAAGTTGTAATATCTCAACTTAGTGAATTGCTTTTCATCTCAAGGCGTGGCCTTCGTGGATGTAGGATTGATTAATCCAACCACGTAAAAATCTCCGTGACTTTTAATTTCAACAATTTATTGTTTTGTGGCGAAATTAATATTTTTTATGGGATAAACGGTAACTGTGAATAGTGATGCGTGAGACGATGAATCAAACAAATTATTTTCTAAAAAATTAATTTGTGCTAATTAATTTTTTTTTAGAGTTTAATATTGCCTACATCTATTTAAAAATAGATCTAAATTCCTTTCAATCAATACTCTTTTGCTTATAATACCTTTAATGTATAGTAATTAAAAATATTGATTTCATGAATTTTTTTAATAAATACAAATATAATTTAAATATTTTAATTTTTTAGTAGACTCTATAATTTAAAAAACTAATTTCGGTATTAATTTTTAAAAATGTTAATTATTATATTTATTTTAATAATATAGTTACGCTTATTATAAAAAATTTAAACAAATCTTTGGGTTAAATATATTTTGCAATTAATATAATATATCGCATGTTTTAATAATATTAAAATTATTTTATATGATATTAAAAATAACTTAAATTTTTATATATTTATTCTAATATTATATTTCTATTTATTATAAAATTTAATTTAATATAACATAAGATTATAAAGTATTAAAATATTTTTTAAATATTGAGATTATTTTAAAATATATATTATTATATTTATTTTAATATTATATTTATACTAATGGTAAAGTATTAGAATCAATTTTTAAATTAATAGAGCCAAAAGATTACAATTAAAAGAAAGTATTGATGTCTTTGGTCATGATAAGATGGTGCTTTTTCTCATTTTCAAAAGAAGAAATTAAAGTAACAATAACTTCTAGTCCTCTCCGTGACCTCCGTTGTCTGCCACTATGAATAATGAAATTGTATTGCAATTGACTTCGCTTTTCGCAATATGACAAAGCTTTTGGTGGAATACGGGAGAATTGTCAAAAGTTTACGCCACGTGAAAGCTTTTGGTGGAATATGGGAGAATTGTCAAAAGTTCACACCATGTTAAACTAGTTTTAGATCTAATTTTATTTTGTAAGTTCTTTATTTATTTGTTTTATTCATTTCATACATTATTGTTTGAGATTAGTATTATTTTATAAAGATATCGTAGTAAAATATCATACAACAATACTTATTAGTAATGCATCGAATTTGGGTTTGATTTTTGAAAAACTATTTGAGTATCACCCATCCTTAAGATTTTAATGTGAATATATTTTAATATTAAACAATCAAAATCTATTTAATAATTATCAGTATTTCACATATTACATGTTAGATTATTTTAAATTTTAAGTTGTAGCTAATCAATATTTATGTCATGAAAGTCGAATCCAATAGCTACAAAAGTAGCGATAATGGTGTTTTATTTAGTTTTTAAGAATATAAGGATAAACTAGATAATTGACTTAAATTCCTATGACTTAAACAGCATTTATCCCTTAAATTATAACGTCAATTTTTTAATTGAAATGTTTTCATGTGATATAATCACAATTGCTATATTTTTTTTCTTCAATAATGATGGAGTTATAAATTATCTGTATAAGTTTGTGTGTAGAAACTAATGTAATACGATAGTAATAGATGAATAATAACATTATTGGGATCATTGTGTCAATAATACTATGATTTATATTATTGTATAAAATACTAAATGTACACGGTATTACATTATTTATACATTTAAGTAACGGTAACGAAGAAAATACAAGGAAAGATTAATTCTTGGAAAATCAATCATAGTTAATTGGCATAAATCAAGAGATATGATTGTATGATCATATAATTTAGTAAAAGCTTTAACAAGAACAAGAATTAATGAGTTAAAAATGAAAAAAATAAGAATAAAGAGCAGATGTAAAGATTGCTATTTGCAATTACCAAACAGAAGAACAGGGGAATGAAAACAGAGGACCCCTGTTATTCGTCAAATTTTTTCTCTCTTTTCTAAAGTAGTGAAAATGTTACTAGAATTTAAGAGCTCGCTAGCTTCATTTGTTGAAAAGTGTTGCCTAAAAGCCTTCTTTTGATAGCTGGAAATGTTGGCTCGAAGAGATGATAATCTCTTTATTTGTACATTATTTCCTTGGGCACTGATATTCGGCCAGAATCAATACACCCTGGTGCCAGAATTTTTTATCATTCAGCCCCTTATTGTTTTATGAAATTTTACTTTTTAGTCAACTTATTCTAAAAGATTATGATTTAATTTCTATTAGTATTTGTTTCAGTTTTATGAAAGAAATTGGATTGTGTAAAGGTTTTTCAACCTAGTTATTTACAAAATATATATAATAGAACAGATACAATAATGATTAAACATACAGATATTGAGATTATTTCGAAAAGAAATAATAAAATGATCATTTAATAATATCTATTATGGACTTCTTCTAATCCTTCCGCCATTGTAAATGTTTTCTGCAACTCATGTTCTATATGGTTTTTAATTATTTTATGTATTAATTCTTTTTCCATAATATTTTTTTAATATTTTATTTCTTATTCCTTGTGGTACCTCTAAACTTTGTACTGTTCTTATTTCATCTCGAGTTATAAAGCTCTCATTATTATAAATATAATTTATATAATTCCAATTTCCTAAATCATAAGATATACTCATCCCTTGCTCACTATATCTTAATTTAATATTTTTTCCAAGATATTTTATTTTATTATATCCATTATTAATCAATATTCTTTCATGATAGTCTTCCATAAAATTTTATTTATCTTTTCGATTTGGTATGTGACTTGTTACACCAGAGGTGCAGAGGATACTACTATCCATTCGGAATCAGCTATCCAATTTATGTGACTGGTTTCCCCTATATACCAAATCAATCAACATTATCATTATTTATAATAAATTCTAAATAATCTTTTATTGATTTTATTATCCTTCTTTCTACTAATAATTGTAATTGGTTTACAAATCTTTGATCTGTTATTTCTAGATCTAAATATATACTATTTTCTTGAATCTTATTATCTAATTCATTAACTATTATTTGTAGTTCGTTTATGTTTTCAAAATTTATATTTTCAATTGTTTTTATCAATTGTTCTTGCTTTTTCCATGAATAAAAATCTCCTCTTCAATAAAATACTCTCATCACCATCTCCACCAAAGATATAAGATAACCTTACTTCAAATCTTCTCGGAACTTCATAGATTTGAGTCCTTCTTCTCCTTACCGGTCACCTTTTCTCAATCAAGCTATGCTCTCAACTGCCTTTCAACGCCTTCACCGGCTATAACGGCAAACACGAGCTCTGCAAAAATGGGATCACTGTGTGCTATAGAGACTTTCTGGACTTAGATTCACTTTATTCTAGTTGATTTTTATAAGGTTTCTTTTCTTATTCTCAGGGTTTGATTGTATCAGATTTCTCTTATGATTTGGAGAGGATGTGTTTTTATTTGAAATTCATTTTAGAATTCTTGTAGAATGAAGATTGACTAGGTTCTTGATAATTATCGATCGTGCTCGCCTTCGTTTTTTTTTTCTATTGATTTTTACGGTACATTACAAAGATAAGGGATCCTATTCCCTTTACACTTGTCTAAAAGATAAGATCACATGCCGATCTCTATCCCGTAGTTAATATGCTAAAGTAAAATTATTGTTGCCTCTATTACTCTATTGTGGCCGTACATTAAAGTAAAAAAGATTACATTATTATCGATACTATTTGGACTTATATGACCGACACTTTCAAAAGTAAAGATATTATTGTTCGCATCATGTCTTTATTTGCTGTTGATGGCTGCTTTACTTTATTTCCATGAGCTGGCTTGCTTGTTGTGGAGTTGCATGGCTTCCCGGAAAGTTCATTGTGCTTATCTCATTTATGAGATCCAATAATAGCTTGGAAGGTGTTCCTGCATCTTCTATGGTGAGAAGGATATAGTTCTGGAATCGTACAATTGTCCTGTAGTTTCTTTTATACATGTGTCTTTTGCAACGCTCCGTATGGCTTTTATTCCCCGAGCTCTCCGGTCCTAATCCATGCTTTATTGAAGTATGGAACAAAGCTGGTGTATTCTGCTTTCACTTCCATTTGTACATTTCTTGTGATTTGTCCTAATGTTATCATGTAGAAAGCTTGGTGTTCAACCTCGTTGGTGTATTCAGGGCTTATTGTGTAAAATTTTAAGTATATTGGCTTTTTTCTAGCAAACTTAGAGACTTCTTTTATTAACAAGTCATCAAAGCTTGCCAATTCTTCTAATTCTATTCCCCGGATAAATTATGTCTAGATATCCATATCGGGCCAATTTTCCTATTATTAAAGAATCTACCCTTTTATTGCAATCATTCTAGGGTACGTATTTTTTTCCGGATGATTTGAGAATGGTTTCTTTATGTTGTATTGTGGAATATACCCATGTGGTGAACTGTTTATAGTCTTCTTCTTTTCGGTTTTAAGGTTTTTCATCATCTTCAGAGGAGAATTGGTTTATGGCAAAGGTTTTCTTTGGAGAAAACTCTCTGTTTCAGTATTGTTATGTTTATTACCCGAGTGGGTGGCTTTGTATGAGGTTGTTCTCGTTGGGTCATAATTGGGTTTTTGTCTATTGGATCGCCGAGTGGTTTTATGGGTCCACTATCGTTGCATTCACTTGTCATTGGGCTATGGTTTATGTTTAGCCCATTTATGATTCTTTAAATTGTCTCTTATTAGGGTATTTCCCTTAAAACTTATTGTAATTATTGAGGATTCCCGTTTTCTAAATTTATTATTTCTTTCTTATCATCAATACTTAGCCTATAGTTTGATGGTATTTTAAGTTCTTGTGTCATTGGTTCTATGAGTCTTGCAATTTCTTCACATTCTTTATTAATTTCTATTAATGGTTTGTTATTATATATTTCTCCATAATTAGAATTGCAAAAACTATATAATGCTGAATAATGAAAAGTCATTAATCTATTTCTTTCTTTCATTAAATTGTCTTTTAACAAATTTAAAATGAAGACTTAATGTTTCTTCCATGTTTTTATCTTTTATATGAACGCAATATCTTTGGTAACAAGTAAATAATAATTTGGCGTAACATAAATTTCCTTCTAAAGTTCCTAAGTGTCCTATCATAGGATCATGGAACCTTTGGTCATGTAAGGATAGTATTATCGGACTATCTATTCCTTCTTTAAATAATATTTTACCAAAATTTGTGTTTCTGCTAAATAGACATATTGTATTTTTTCTCTTTACGGTTGCCTTTTCTATCTTTTTAAGAGCCAAATCTATAGTTTTTTTATTTAACCGGCTCAACCTTATATTTCCTTTAGCTTGCGTTATAGTTATTGCTTTTTCTTGTTCATAGTATTCATGCAATACTATTTTCTTTCTTTTGAATGCATCTCTTAACCTATGTAGAATTCCATAGTCTGGTTTTCTAATTTGGTTTTTAAAAGTTTATTATATTTTCTCTTTATTAAATGTTACTACGAGGCTATATCTTTTTATATTTTCCTCTTTTTCTATTTCATATATCTCTTCAATGTTTTCTTCTTTAGCATTATCTAATTCTTTTTCTTTATTCTGATTCATGACTTGTATAATGTTCTGACTCATATTCTGACACATATACTTCTTCTCCCTCATAATCAGACAAATTGTCTATTAATTCTAGATCATTTCTTATTTTATTAAAATCCTCTTTTAAAATTCTGACTTTCTTTTTAATACATTCGTACTTAAATGTCCTATTTCGCCACACAATTCTAACATTTACATTTATCCTTACCAAAAGTTCTTTTTTGTTTCTTGTATTTTCTTTTGTAATACTTTCTATTAGGTTTTATATATTTTTTCTTAAAGCGCTTGTATTTTTATACTTTCTTTTGCCTAATTTTTTATACTTCTTATGCTTTTTATTTGGTAATTGGCATCCCCATTGTGTTGGCATTTCAGGGCTTTTATGACAACATATATCTTCTATTGTTCTACTTCTTTTTATTAAATTTTTCTGCATGCATATTTTGCTTAATCTAAGATTTAAAAATTTAATTCTAGACCCTAAAGTTTCTGGTACATTGTTTAAAGTTTTATATTTTTCATATTCATTAATGAAATATATATTCCATGGTGGTGGCAATTTTGAGTAGTATAAGTTTATATATATACTTTGATCCTCGTTGCTAAAAAATTGATAATAATAATATTTACTAAATTCATATGTATATTCTTTTACATAACACATAATACATATATTTAAATTAATTAATTTCAACCTATTACTTAATTTTTCATTTTTTATTTCTTGGTCTTTATTTTCTCGCCCAATCTTCTCCTAAGAATTCATTAGTAATATATTCTATCATTGTTTCTATGCCTTGTTCATTACTACTAAGGAAAGCTATTTTAACCGCATTTATTATTATTTCTTTTACATTATTAGTTAATCCTTCCCACCAACTATATACATTATTTATAAAACTTGCAATCGGGACTCCCTGTAAATATGTTTATTTTTTGATCTTCTGTTTCTACATTCCAATCATCTTTAGATCCATTATATAGAAAAAATAATCTCATTTGCAATCCCCATTCTATTAAAGTTTTATGTGGATTTATCCTACAATCTAGGTCTAAGAATACTCCCGTGCATTACTTATAGGTCTTAATTCATTTTCTATTGGACTATATTCGGATTTCCATGGTTGTTTTTTATTAGGTGGTATATATTCATAAAATGGTCTCTTTTTCTTATTTCCTTATTTATAAAAATGGCTGGGTTCTTCTACATTAGATTTCATTTCTCTGGACCTCCACTTGTATTCATATTTATTTTATATTCTTTATCTAAGTCTTCTAAATCACTTAAATTTATTTCACTAAAAATTTCAGTAAGTTCTTCTATTTCTTTTTCCATTAAATACTACTACCTGTCTTTTTTCCATTAATTACTACTACTATCTTCTTCGACTTCTACTTTCTCTTTTCCTTTATTTTTATCTCATCCTTCTCTAATTCTTGTTTTAGATTTTCTGCTTCTTTTATTATCTTTGGATATTTATTTTTCATAAACCATTCATCATAGCTTCCTGGTTGTGGTTTCTGTAGGATGTCTTCCAAGGGTTTTTTAATTAATTTAGACTTTATAATTTTATATTTTTCAAATTTCTTATTTTTCTTTCGACTTGTTTGTAAGATTACCATTTCTATTTTATTTTATTTACTTCCTGTTTTAGTTATTTGATTTCTTCTCTCAAGTGTAGTAGGATTTCTATTAATTCTATTAATACCGTTTCCATTATTTATTATTTTCTAAGGGGAGAGTGGTTTTCTTTTTGTTTTTTAAAATTCTTATAAATGATCATTTCTTCTATCATCATTTCTACATCTATTTTTTGTTAGAATAAATCCTTATGTGAAAACCATCACATATAAACCCAAGAACATTCATGTTAAATCACCAAGAATCAATAACAGAATATGCGGAAGCGTAACTGAATCCATAACGCTGAATATCCTCTAGATCTGTGTGGTTGGCCTTCTAGATCAGCACGTATATCCTAGAGAGCCCTTTAATTCTCTCTGTGCACTCTATCTGATAATGGGATGTCAGAAAGAATAGAAAGATACGTGTGACCTGGGGACCATAACCACTTATATAGACAACTTATCCTGTTATCACTAGGTATTCCTAATTCTGCCCATCATAGAATTAGAATATCATTAGGTCTCTACACATTAAAGGCCTACGCCCTATTAGATACATTAAAGCCCATATCACTGAAAACCTTATTAGATCACTTTTAATTGGGCTTAACCTTATATGACAGTCCACAACACATAATCATTTATATATAAGCCCAACGTTGGATTAAAGATCCAACATTATTGGATTAAATAATCCAACAATCTCCCACTTGGGCTATATTTGTAACCTTATAATTATGTTTTGCAAAAATAACCGTATGAGCTCAACCTTACTGTCATTACCGAAATATATCTATAACCAATCCCGTCCATCAATCATACCAACATATGATCAAAGCGGCCTTCGTTACAACTGTCGTAACTCAACCCATCAATGGTCACAATGCCAATACAACTGAATGACATGGATCATGATGTGGATGTGTAGTATGGAAATTTTATGCAATGTGATCTTAACATGCCTATTTCCAATTGGTCCATCTTAAACCTTAGTGAGATCCAACCTTACCAAAATCAGAGTGCGTGAACAAACTAAAACTTTATTTCTGCAGAAAATAACCTTAAATAACCATAAACCGAAATAACCGAAAAATGTCTATATTACAAGAGTATCTAAAATTACAAACTCCCACTAAAACTGAATATCCTTAAACAACATGACACCTATACGAGCAGTGTGCTCATGAAACATTTTGGGTGGCAATCCCTTAGTAAGCGGATCCGTAATCATGGAGTTTGTGCCAACGTGCTCTATAGACAACTGTCCATTCTGAACTCTTTCTTTAACAACTATGAACTTGATCTCTTTATGCTTCGACTTCGTCGAGCTCCTGTTGTTATTGGAATACATCACAAATGACTTATATTGTCACAAAATAATTTGAGTGGCCTATCAATGCCATCTACAATGCGCGGCCCCGTGACAAAATTTCGCAGCCATGTTCCATGATCGGATGCCTCATAACATGCTATGAACTCTGCTGCCATCGTAGAAGATGCTATAAGAGACTGTTTAGCACTCTTCCAAGAAATAGCACCCCCGGCTAGTAGATAGATATAGCTTGTCGTGGACTTCATACTATTTTGGCATCCAGCAAAATCAGAGTCAGTATACCCAACGATCTCAAACTGATCTGACCTCTGATATGTGAGCATATAGTCTTTTGTTCTCTCAGTAAATACTGTAAGACTCTTTTGGCTGCTCTCCAATGGTCTACTCCTGGATTACTCAAATATCTGTCTAACATCCCAGTAACGTACATAATATCCGGTCGTGTGCAAACCTGAGCATACATTAGACTTCCTACTGCTGACGCATAAGGAATCTTTTGCATTTCCTTTTCCTCAAAATCATTCTTAGGGCACTGACCGAGACTAAACTTGTCTCCTTAGCCACCTTTGGGGTATCACATGGTTTACAATCTTGCATGCCATATCTTTTGAGAACCTTTTCGATATAGCTCTTTTGTGATAATCCAAGAATTCCTGGAGCGATTCCGATGTATCCGTATGCCTAATACAAAGAGGCGTCATCAAGATCTTTCATCTCAAAATTCTTAGCTAGAAATCTCTTGGTTTCGTGCAATAAGCCTATATCATTGCTCGCAAGCAAAATGTCATCGACATATAAAACCGTAAAGACGTACACCGCTCCCACGTAACTTATGGTATATGTAATCATCAACCAAATTCATCTCAAAATCGAACGAGATGATTACTTGATGAAACTTGAAATAACATTATCGAGATGCTTGCTTGAGCCCATAGATGGATTTCTTAAGTTTGCAAACCATATTCTTTAGGTCTCCTGGACACAAAGTTTTCTGGTCGCACCATATAGATCGTCTCATCAATGTTACCATTGAGAACCACCGTCTTCACATCCATCTGTTGTAACTCAAGATCAAATACGCCACCAATGCCATTATAATTCGAAAGAGTCTTTCGAAGAAATAGAGAGAAAGTCTCTTTATAATCAATGCCTTCTTTTTGTGTAAAGCCTTTGCGACAAGACGTGCCTCAGACCTCTCCACATCGCCTTTCAAATCCTCTTGGTCTAAAATATCCATTTGTAACTAATGGGTTTCGTACCTTCTTGCAATGGGACAAGTTTTCATACGTCATTGTCCTTCATTGACTTTATCACCTCATTCATGGCATCAATCCACTTCGAGAGTTAAAACTTTCCATGGCTTGACTAAATTGATTGATCATCTTTCATCACTCCAATGTCAACCTCATGTTCTCTGGAGAAATACAATGTAATCATCCTGCACAACACTTCTCCTTTCTCTAGTGGATCTCCTTAATGGCATATGTTTTCGAGGTGGAAAAATTTGTTCTTCTAGAATAATTTCTCGGTATATGGGGTTCTTCATCATTGTCTTGATCTCGTTGTGTCTTAAACAAAGCTAGAATGAGACCTTGATCAATGCCAATAGCACATGTGGGAATATCAACATGTTCCTTTTCAAAGATAATGTCTCTAATCGTATCTCCCCCCTCGCAAACTTGACATCCTCAAAGAATCGTGCATTTCTCGACTCCAAAATAGACTTAGTCGTGGGGTCATAAAACTTGTACCCTCGATCTTTCGAGTATCCAATGAAGTAACAACTCACCGTCCTTGAATCCAGCTTTCTTTTCTTTAGGCCTATAAGGCCTTGCCTCACTGGACATCCCCAAACATGTAAGTGCTTTAGACTCGGCTTTTGCCCGTCCAAAGTTCGTAAGGGGGTTTTGGCAAGCTTGCTTTAGTTGGAACCCTATTAAGGATATATGCTTGCGATTTTAAGCGCTTCGCCCCGTAGTGATTCTCGGTAAAGTAGAATGACAAATCATACTCCTTACCATGTCTTTAAGCGTTCTATTTCGTCTTTTAGCAACACTATTCATAATAGGCGAATCCTGCATAGTGTACTGTGGGACGATATCGCATTCCTCTAGGACGTCTAAATATCTGTATGCATGAGTTCTAAGACGTCTAAAGTCCTGTTGGCTTCAAATCGTCGTTTGTGGGGTTGTTTCCCGTTACTACAATTAACACAAATATCAAAATCAGAAAATCTAAGGGGTCGAGAATTTCGTCTAACACAAGTCTCTCTATTCTCCGTTTAGAGATATGACCCAATCTCTTATGCCATAACGTAGCTGAATTCTCATTGGTTAATTTTTTCTTAACACCTCGTGTACATAATTGTAGGGATTCTCTAAATGAAGCAATTGTATCGAGCAAATAAAGGTTATGATAATCTGACAAGGAACCAGAACCAACCAATTTTGAATCATGAAACAAACTGAATTTTCTATTCCCAAATGAACAAGAGAAACCAGATTTGTCCAAAACAGAAATAGAAATCAAATTCCGTCTAAAAGATGGAACAATAATTGTTTCATCAAGATCCAAATAAAATCCAGTTCTTAATAATAATCTAAATTTGCCTATTGCATCAACTTCAACTGTCTTGCCATCACCCACATAAATGTATCTTTCACCATCACTTGGTTTTCAAGCAATTCAGTAACCCTACATAGACACACTGATGTGAGTGGTTGCACAAGAATTTATCCACCATGTGTGTCTAGGCACCGAAGTTAAATTAACTTCAGAACAAACCAAATTAAGAAGCATACCTTTCTTAGCACGCCATGCGTGATAATTGGTGCAATGCTTCTTCATATGTCCTTCAGCTCCACCAAAAAAACAACCAGTACCTTCTGAAACACTTGATTTCTTTTGTTGTTTCTTTTGAGGTGCTGTAACTGCAGCTTCCTTATCCTTGTACCTTTTCTTACCCTTGTCCTTGCCCTTAGAGGTAGAGGCTGTGTGAGCACTTTCTGTCTTATCTTTCTTCAGCCTATCCTCTTCCTGAACACAGTGTGATATGAGCTCATTCAGAGACCAAGTCTCTTTCTGACAGTTATAGCTCACCTTAAACTGGTTAAATTGCGTTGGTAAGGATATTAGAACCAAATGCACTAGTAAGTCCTGAGAGAGTTCAAGCTTAAGTGCTTTTAGCTTAGAAGCAAGATGAGACATCTCCATAATATACTCTCTGATATTGCCTTTACCCGTATACCTCATTGAAATTAAGTTTGTCAAGAGTGTACCAATTTCAGCCTTTTCATTCTTGACAAACCTTTGTTCAATTTCTTCCAGGAACTCCTTAGATGTGGTTGCCTTTTCAGACATTGAGCCTCTGAATGCTTCCGGAATGGCCTTCTTCATGATCATTATACACATGCGATTTGATCTCTCCCACCTTTCCAAAGACTACTTGTCATTAGAAGTACTCTCATCCGTAAGAGGCGGGGGAGAATCAACCCTTAACGCAAGGTCAAGATCCATGACCGCGAGAACTATTAAGAGGTTCTCTTGCCATTACTTGAAGTTAGAGCCATTTAGCATAGGAATTGAATTAATGTTGGCAGTAATATTAGCAGCAGACATATCTGAACAGAGAACAATTAACAATTAAAATATGCTCTTATAAGTCTCAAAACAACAATAATAAATTCAAATAAAGGTAAACCCCATTTCAAGATACCGTGCACTCCATTAATATCTTATCTTTGGACAAAATATTAACTTGTAAGTGATATCTTGGTGTAGCAATCAAACATTGATAATAAGAACATGTCAAACAATAAACCTTCCTTTGGGCCGATTTATTATTCACACGTAAAACCGAATAATCATCACGTGTTTATTACCACAAATGCACATGCAACTTTGTTAAATATGGACCTTTGGGCCGATCGATATTTACAGAAATTACATGTACAAAACCGTTTATATTCCAAAATAAATTAATTTCCACAAGAAAGGTCACTTTGGCGACATGTTGCTTCAATTAATTTATCTCAAAATACATATAACCAAACACCAATATTTGAATTTAAAATTGTACCAAAAATTACCCTTAAAAAATTTTTTTTTTAATTAAAATTTTTTTGGTCAAAAGTCAATGGTCAACGGCTGACTATTGACGGTCAACCATTGATCGGGTCGTTACTGTTCGGGCGGTCAAACCGACCTGTATCCAAAAAAAAAAAAACACCACAAATCTTAAAATCTTGTAACCAATTTGGGTTGGACTGGTTCGGGTTGACTCGAACCGGATCCAAAGGAAACCATCCAAAGGCAAAAATAAAATTAGATTTTTAGGTCGGTTTGACCTGACTCGGATCCTCAACCCGATTCAAAATCCTAATTTGCTTTTTTTTTTTTAGCAGCGGCTGTAACTGGATGCGGCGGCCATAGCCACCACTTCAAGTCGATCTGCAGCAGCTCTCCCTCGTAGCCACCAAAGCGCGCGCACGGTGCACACGGCTTTGCTCACGGATCGCGAGCCAGCTACACGATCGCGCGCTAGCAGCACACTTGGGGCCTTAGTTTGCTGCCGCACAATGGCTGAATCCACAGCCTAAGGACAAGATCCACAATCGCGCAGCAGCAGCAGCAGCGAGTCAGCGCATGGATCGCGTGAGCCAAAGCGCTGCTGCAGTTCAGATTGCGTGAGCCAGCGCGTGAAATAGTGGAGCAGCAGTCGAGCAATCACTTTCCAGCAGCACGGATCGCGCGCCAGCAGGGTGAATCATGTGAGCCAGCAGCGTAAATCGCGCGCCAGCAGCGGCGATGGTGCTGTGTTTTGCTGCTACGCTTCTCATCATCATGCAATGGCCATAAAATTCTTTAAACCAACCTTAACGATAATGAAGAAGCCAGCCGTAAATTCTTTCATGTATGTGTACATGTATTTTTCTTAATCCAGCCATAATAAACATAAGAACCGAACATACATATTTCCAGAATTCTGAGTTTCAGATCTAAAATAAACAAAACGAAAGCCATATTTGTAGATTTCCAAATTTCAGTTTTCCTTAATACCCAATTTCCGTAACGATTTTAATCTAAAACAATCATAATCTGTTCTCAAATATAATGATGCCGGATTTGAGAATATCATAACTTTAATTATTAATCGAAAATAAATTCAATTCTCAATGATTCAACATGAAGAGGCTCTGATATCACTTGTTAGAATAAATCCTTATGTGAAAACCATTACATATAAACCCAGGAATATTCATGTTAAATCACCAAGAATCAATAACAGAATATGCGGAAGTGTACCTGAATCCATAATGCTGAATATCCTCTAGATCTATGTGGTTGGCCTTCCAGATCAGCACGTATATCCTAGAGAGCCCTTTAATTCTCTTTGTGCACTTTATCTGATAATGGGATGTCAGAAAGAATAGAAAGATACGTGTGACCTGGGGACCATAACCACTTATATAGATAACTTATCCTGCTGTCACTAGGTATTCCTAATTCTGCCCATCATAGAATTATAATATCATTAGGTCTCTACACATTAAAGGCCCACACGCTATTAGATACATTAAAGCCCATATTATTGAAAACCTTATTAGATCACTTTTAATTGGGCTTAACCTTATATGACAGTCCACAACACATAACTATTTACATATAAGCCCAACGTTGGATTAAAGATCCAACATTATTGGATTAAATAATCCAACATTTTTCATTCTTTCTAGGATTTTTATTATTTCTTTATATAGAAATAAATGGTTATCAAATTCATATAAGTCTATGAATGCTCCATATATATTTTCGCCTATATTTTCTAAAGTTAACCTTTCTTGTTCTACCAACTGGATTTTCTGATTTATTAATCCTATATATATATCTATTCTATTTGCCCATCATAAAAACATATGGTCTATACATGCACATAATTCTTGTACCCTATCTAATGCTTGTTGAGCTAAAAATTGTTGGTGTGGATTATTCATAATGTTTCTTTTTTATACCAATATATTAGGAATTTTATCAATTCATCAATGAATTTCATTCTTTTTCCTAATGCTATTTCATCCCCATTAGTATTTATATTAAATCTTTCTCTCATATCTTGCATTAGTTCTAAATCAACATTTCTTATGTGATTTTTTCTTTCTTTTATTTCTCTAATTAAGTTTTTCATTTTATCTTTATCCTCAATTTTTAATGTGTATAAAGACTCTACTATTTGATTGATAGGATTCATTAAAATTAACCTATAAATTTTTGCCTTTTTGGCTCTGATACCATTTTGCTTCGGCTTAGCCTTTTAGTTATAGTTTTATAAAATTTTACAAATTTAGTTATATTATATCTTACAAAATTATAGTTATCTCCAAATTTTTGTCATATTTTATTATTTTGCAGAAGTTTTTCAATTTTTAAGGGGTCTTTCAGATAATTTCTTATGGCATGGCTCTGGCATGCTTATGGCCCGGAATCATTTCCCTATTTCCTTTTAAATGCACCGTTATACTGTTGCATGCATTTGAACTGTATGATCCATCCTCTTTGTTTTGAGTTGATTAGTTCATAACAACAAATGAATTAATTTGAATGGTAAAAAGTTTTCCATCTTTGTTTGTCTCAAAACTATATAGTCTCATTTTTTGTATTAAGCTCACAATGTGCCAGGAAATTAAGAGTGATTTGGCCTAAAACCAAATCTATTAAAAATTAGTGTAAGAGTGGTAAAATTACTTGAGAATAAAAATTAAATAAAAAAAACTCAAAATCGACATACAAATACCCCGTAGAAGTTATTGGTCACCAGATATTTTTGGGTTGAGATAGCATTTGTATAACAGAACACACAGATTTAATGACAGTGAGAATAAGAAGGAAAGGTTATTTATAAGCGTTGATGCTCCCTCTTTATCCAAAAACAGGTTCTCAATGATTCCGTTCAGAACAAGCAACTTGACGTCCTTCGCTGTGTTCACGAGAAGATGAATTAGGAACACATAATCATTTATGTAATTCTCTGATTAAACTAAATGTCGTTGCCTTTAATTCACAGATGATGTAAGTCACAATTCATATATTCATTTCTTCGGATTTTCTTTGATTAAGTGGACAATAAATATGAAAAACTTGCACCATGATATTAAGAATTTAACAGCCATTTGATTGGTACAGATCAGAATAAGTTTAATTTATGGAAAGAAGCTTGATCAAAATAATCAGTCAGTTTGGTGCAGTAACAAGATCATGGCCAAAATGAATCAAACATCGCTGAAATTTAATGTTGTTTATAGGATGGCATATAATAATGTAATATAACTGAACTTTGAACCTCATCTTAAGTAAAGCAACAAAAGCCTTCACTATTTCCGAACAACTTTATTGCTCTAACACAAAGCATAACATTCTTAAAAATTTTGCCTTAATCACGTAAAAGCACATAAGTACTTTACATTATAACAACCACACAGATAATAAGTTTAGAAATTACATTTTTAAAATTATTTTTATATTTTATAAATAAACTTGAATATAATTATAGAAAAAAATTTTGAATAACTTTTTTCTTTAATAAATATAGATATAATAATAATTTAAAATTGTCAAACAAAAAAACAAGGGAATGAATAGAGAGCTCCTGCTTCTCTACTGTTTTCCTACTGTTTTCTTTTCATTATTTTTAAACTGGGAAATGAAAAGATCAGATCTTGTTGCAAGCGCAAATTTTGTTTCTATTCTAAATGCTGAATGTATTAAAATTAAACCTTACATATGCTGCCACTATTAAGCGCAACACTTAAAATAATAATTTTTCTATGATGTTGTGAAAAAAAAAATGCGGTATCAATAGTGAATTATCATAGACAATTTATTTTGAAAGAAAATATCTTCACCTTTTATTTATCTTAAACAGTTACCCAAGTTACAAGTAATTCCTCTATTTAAATTAATCCCCATTAATTATAGGTTATATCCACTTATTACAAATGATTTTTTTACGAGTAATGTTGGGATCTCAACATTTGAGTCCCAACTTGAGTTCCAATCTTATGTGTCACTCATTTATTAGATGATGAATTTTATAGACTTATAAAATTACTTCAAGACCCTTCAATGGATGAATGACATATCGGTTAAGATGCTTGAAGTGAGAGACTTAAATGTTGGAATACCTACAATTACTCTTTTTTTATATAAGTAATAAATATTTTTTTATCACTATAATAGACAAAAAAAAAAAAGAAAATAATAATGCATTTGCACAAATTAATTATATATTTGTTTACTGAGCATAGAAAACATAATTCATTATAAAATCATGTCTTAACACTTAAAATTAGATGCATTTCCTATGCATTATTTAGATTTGTCATTTCATTTTGTTGTTTGCAACTAGGCTTGAAAATTGCATACATGTCTGGGAGCCATATCAAAGGTGTTAACTTGTCCAATTAATAAATTCTCTGTGGTCATAACGTGCTCACTCATTTCAAAAGCATTTAATGATGAGAGCTTTATGATTGATTGATATGGCCAACGTAGAAAAATAGAAAAATCATCCCAGATCAAAGCATGAGGATAAGTTTTTAAATCTTTTTCTTAAAATAAATAAATGTCTATATAAAAATAGAAAATAATTTTGAATGACTTTTTAATTTTTATGAATATAGATGTAAAATTTTCAAATCACCAAACAGGAAAATACGGGAATGAAAAGAGAGCCCCTGTTTCTCCTCTCTTTTGTTTTTATGATTACAAAACAGGGGAATGAAAAGATCACCTCTTGCCCCAAGCGCAGATTTTTGTTACGGGATTCCTTTTCAATGATTGTTTGATGGCGATGATGAATTTGCCAAAAGTAGGCTGAAGTTCATTCCATCTGTTCCTAAGGTGTCCATCTTGGTCTTCATGTATTAGGAGGATTATGTTAACGTATATCCTTCACTTCGGTTTGTACAAAGAAGGCATGCATTTAGGTATATGGATGGGTTGTACCTTCAAATTTCATATCCTTATTTTTCCCTTTTGAATTTGTTTTGTACCTGTTCTTGATTTTAAGCACTGGACACGCAGGGGTCATGGATCGTGCGCCAGAGTGTTGGAAGCACCCCTTCTTTATTAGGAAAAGCAGTCGATTGTAACTATATCCACGGCCCCAAGATTTTAGAAGTAAATGCTGTTGGAATTTCTATAGTCCGATACCATAACATGGTTTAACATTGTTCATCTTTCTGTAGATTGATGTTGACATTGGTGTAATTACGACATTAGTGGTTGACGTGGCTTTCCTTGTACAGTTATGTATAATTGTTTCTTTTCCACTTTTAAATGAGCTCATCGGAAAAGACATGATTTTGAGATATAGCACTGCAATTTGCATTTTTGCATGCTGGAATGTTCTCAGAATGGTATAACGCTTCATGTATCTCTTCATTATCTTGCTCCGGAGCAGCTGATTGGTGTTGTACGTGTTTCTGATTGGCCTTATCTGGTGAAGTTCTCAGATTGAATATAATCAGATTCCGGGCAGTATTGAAAACAGCTTCTCTGTAAAGCTCTTCAACCACAAGCATTTACAAGGCAAAAGACTAGCACAGTTAAGAACGTGCTGGAATGAATATCAGTAAGGGAACCTCTTATGAATTTAGTTTATAGCCCAATATAAGACAATCAATAATTGGACGCAATCTAAGGGCTAACATTTGTTTGATCATTATGTGAATATATATATATATATATAAACAGAGTTGATTGATGGCCTTTAACAGTCAGTTCTATGACAAAGCAACCACCACAACAAAAGGAATTGTAAGACATCAAGAAGCTTGAACTTGGCAAGAGGTCTCATTAGCAAGCTTATGGATCAATTTAAGCATTGAAACTAATAGCAACGATAAAAAAAGTGCAAAAGTACGGTATTAGCAATTGACCTTTGCTTTTGCTTAGACAAAGGTTCTCATTACTAACGAGTTATTCGTCAAGGGGAAAAAGGAAGTTTGAATTAGTCAATCTCATTTCTAATGACATTCATAGTGAACCTATACAATAAATAAATAAATACAAATTTTAATCCATGAAAAACTTAGTAACGGAAAAACCGACTCATTGATCTGCCAGTGACATAATCTGGAATCATTTAAAAAATAATACAAAGCAAAAGTAAATGACACAAATTGCATGCATGTCTAGGAGCCATATCAAAGATGGTAACTTGTCCAATTAATAAATTCCCTTAGGGATCATACCGTGCTTACTCGTCTCAAAAGCAATTAATGATGAGAACTTTCATCATTAATTGATATGGCCAATGTAGAAAAACAGAAAAATCCTCTAAGGAAAAAGCACGAGCTTAAGTTTGGAATTACAATTTTTTAAATAAATAAATGTCTCCATAAAAATAGAAAACAGTTATGAATAACTATTTTTTTTTTAATGGATATGGAGATAAAAATTTAAAATCACCAAACAGAAAACAGAAAACAGGGGAATGAAAAGAGAGAGCCCCTGTCTCTCCTCTGTTTTTTTTTTTATGGTTACTAAACAGGGGATGAAAAGATCAGCTCTAGTTCCGAGCACAAGTTTTCTAAATGCATTTCAGTTCTTAATAAAATCCAAACAAAGAATAACTGTAAACCTGTAAAAGTTCAAACTCATCATTTAATTATATATATTTATACATAAATTTGTATTTTGCAACCAAACTTCTCCTTGAACCCATCCTAATTTATTTAGCCCATTTTGGCCTATGTTGAAACATATAAACATATTCTTGTGGGACCGATTAATTAGAGCAAAAATTTTTCATCGTTAACAAAGTGGACATAATTTATTATTTAATTCAGTATTTAATACATTTGGCCAACTTTAAGAAAACATAATAAAATTCAATCCATGCACAACAGAATCTTGATTACTTTTCACTCTGGAGCAGTAACACATGCACACACTCACTGTAACACATATAAAGTCAGAATCATTTTGTGCTGGCTGTAATTCACTTTATTTATTTATTTGTTTTTTGTATTATGTTCGTCATAGAACTTTTAATAGAAAATTGATTTGAAAAACTATATTTTTATTTTGGTGATATTGTTTGCTGTATGCACTCTTTGCAGTTGCGAACCTGAATATTTTTAGGGGATTTAATTTTTACCATGTTGAGGATTGAGTTTTCTAAAAGCTTAAGCTAAGCCTATAGGAAGATTTACAGCAATGCTATAGACTCTTAACAAAAATAATTTAAGGAAAAGAAATGGTTGAAATGACAATGAAAGAAACTTAAATCAGACACATAAGTGGAAAATCTGACAGTTATTTTGACTTTGTTTCAAAGTATGAATGTTTAGATATTGAATTCTGATATAAAAGTTTACTTACACAAGATGATATATAACTTTTGAGGCATGAGGAAATCATTTCATTCCTCTACTGCCATCTAGGCTACACAAAATAGTTAAAGTCATGGATCTCCTTCATCTATTTGGCCAGTTAGGAATTTTAACTTTTGATATTTCAGTTCTTTGGCAATTACTTTGAATACAAACATTATGATTCTTATTTGCTAAGAAATTATTTTGTATAGAATTCCAATAGTCCCGGGAATTTTTTTAAAAAAACAACAATTGTAATTTTGATGTGGAGTTTGTGCAAATTAAGGACCGTTTTTGGATTTCTTTTAGAGGGGAGTATCGCTTAATATGATATAGAGGGCTAAATAGGCAAGAAAATATCAACTTAAAAGGTTTTACAGAGTTCTTAGATTGCTAGGTTACTTTTTCTATGGAACACTTCCCCGCCATCAAGAAGTTTATAACGTTGTTTGGTGGTTTAGTTCTTGATACCATTGTATTTCATATCTTGGGGTCTGGGATTTGACGGTAAGATTTTCATTTCTTTATTAGGGACTTTGTCATTTGACCTTCATTGGTCTTGTAGCTGAGTTTTAGTTTGTTCACTTCTTACTGACGCCTCTATGGTTCTGCCAGTGTCAGTGTAACTTTAATTCTCCATTGGTCATCTTACATTTTCCAAAGTGAGTTAGTTATTTGGTCACCAGCGGACCGTGACCTTATTCTAGCAAGAATGGGTTTTCTGGGAACTCCTTTCCTAATTTTATCTGTGTGCAGACATGCTTTTCTTGTATCCATATTAGCATTAGTACTTCTCTATCTTAACAATGTGGAGAATAGTGATTTTTTGTCACGTTTAAGGCTGGGTTTATCTGCTTCCTTGGCCAATGTGTTTTTCTTACTAGTTATTATTAACTCCTGGTGGCTTAAATTATTTGCTATGAAGTTTTGTGGAGAAAATGTAATTTATGGGCCGTGATCTTATCAGATGGCAGCACTCAACATCCAAGAGGCATTAATCTGGAAGGAAAAAATTGAGCTTGTTATCGATAAGGTATTCTTTTTACCTTCCAAACTGTAGTTTTAGTACGTTACTTACAGACCTCAAAAGTTCTCTTGCCTACATTTAAACTTTGACCATTTAGGTACCAGTCAGTTACATCCCTAATTTAGATTTTTCTTGTATAGTTGCTGGTGTTTTTTCCTTTTTGTGTGTTTATATTCTGATATCGTTCGTGATTGTCAGAGCTTAAATGCAATTGTTGGACTGTTAATAGATTATGTGTTGGAATTATCCTACATGATTGCACTTGTATTTATGTTTCTACTTGTATCAGTGAATGGACATCTATATTTTTTTTGGTCTTTGGGCTTGATAAACGTGACAAGCCAGTTGATATTATCTGGTCTTGCGCTTGGAGGTTGTGCTTAAGTACTTTTGTTGGCTCCTTACCTATCAGTCTACGCTTTTACGCTTAAGTGGTAACTTAACAATGACAATATAATACTGATGATTTTTTTAAAAACTATTTTCAGGTTTTGTATATCAATCTATATTGTAGAAAATAGGATAGTTCATGCATTGCACCAGTTGATGCCCAACTAAACTTGCTACAGTTGCAAGTTTCAAATGGTAACAAGTATGTTTCTTTTGAATATAAATCTGGGATGGATAATGGAAGGAATGGTTCATCCTCTGACCATAAAAGTCGGTAAGTTACTGTTAACCGTTATTTAATTGTTTGTGATGGTCATAATTAAGTTCATCTGTTTTGCTTGTATCTAAATTTTTAAATTCTGCCCCGTGGCTAAACATTCATAGTAGATATTCATATCTGCTAATGTTGATAAGGTGGTTGGGCTAGTTTGCAATTTACAATTATGGTCCAGCAGTAGTCTGTTGAGCTTTTACATGATTTGAGCTACTCCTTTTATTCTTTTTGCATGTTCACTGATGTGGTCTTGTGAAATATTTTTTTGATGGTAGTCTGAAAATCTTTTCATTAGAACAATATTAAGCTTTGATGTGTTGTTCTGATAGCGGGTGGAATATGAGATTCTCTTTTCTTCTCTATACGAAGGTGCATTCATGTGTCAAGAAAAATAAGATTATTTTAAGGAGATTTATTATTATTTTTTTAAAAAAAGAAAGTATGCCTTTCATTAAGGACAAAAATGTCCAACTATAAAATGCCACAAAGACATAAATACATGATCACTAAGCTTAAGTACTATATATAGGATAAGACCTATGACTCAAGCTAGGTTAGGATAACTCCTAACCATACTTATAATTACAAACCGAAAGAAAAAGGAAATTCCACCTATTAAACATACCTAGGACCAGGAGGAATTTTACAGACTACTGCCAATCCCAACTAATGCAGATAAAAACTCCTTTTCCAATCAGAGAAGAAAAAATTAAAACACAACACAATACTAAGTACTAATTACAAACACAACAATACTACAAAAACTCAACAACTCTAACCAACCCAGCTAGAGTATCCCAACAAGTCTCTTGATGAGCCCTCAACCCAAACCATTAGTAACTCGCACCAAGCAAACGAGATATTGATGCACCACTATTACAGCCCTTCATCAACTCCAATACAAGCATACTATCCAGATTCAAACATTGACACAACTTCGATTTGAACTCTAAGTCGACACCATTGACGTCCATATAAGATATCAAGAGGAGCAGATAAACAACACCCAACGATTAACAATAAGATCAAGTGCCAAGAAAATAAAAAATAAAACTAGAAAAATTAAAAACATAAAATAAGCAGTGGTGACTAGGGACTGGTGGCGGCTGAAGCAGTGGTGATGGTGGTGAGCTTCGATGGCAGTGACCCTAGCTTTGTGACGTCACATCGCCGGCGTGAAGAGGGGGATGGAGTTAACCGCCGTTGGTTTCGAGTTAAAGCTTGAAAGAATGTATCTAGATCTAAATCTTGAGGATTCGGGTTTTAGGAAACAGAAACCCCATGCTCGCACTCACGCTTGCTTGCTTCTTGTGGAAGGTTGTGACGTCACATGACTTAATCACGATTTTTTAAAAAAAAAAAATTTATTAAGGAGATTTATTGTTATTTGTGGATCAGGAAGCTCAAAATTTTTTCTTAAGTAGAACATAAAGTGATTTAAATTTTGCCATGGCATATCCTTTTCTTTGATTATGTTCTGGTTTTTCAGTTCTTAGAGATGCAGATGAAGTTTATTTTGTTATATGATATCTTATTTATTTAATGTTTTCACGAGGAAATACCTGTGCTTTTGGAAATTAATATGATGTGTTGTCAATGTTGTGTGAAATCCTTGTATGCTGCTTGACAAAGAAAGTAAAGACTCCTTGTATTGGTGTCTATATAAAGTTTTTCAAATTTCAGACATGAGAGTTATTAAACTTTGCATACCAGTTGGCTTTTGGGTTTAGTATGGCTGATTTTAATATAATTGACCTACGGGTTAGATTATTTTCATAAGTACAAGAAATGATTTGTTTGTGAATTCTTTTTCTTTGTATTCCTTTTTTTTTTTCTCTTCTCCAACAGGACTCCGCATTTTTGAAGAGCTTCTTGAAGTTGATTACGTTTTATGCCACTATTTTTATTCTATGCTCAGGACGTGATTTTGCCATGCGTTAAAATGGTTTAGGTCAGAACCATCATCTAAAGTTTACTTAATGCAGCCAAGAAGCTGTAGCAGAGCAATGAAGGCTGTTGGTGTTGTGGAGGCCGGCTGTGAAGAAATATTTGAACTTGTAATGAGCATGGATGGGACTCGATATGGGTACGTTTCTTTTCTTTTTTTATTTTTAATTATTTTAACCTAATCAAGACACTATATTGGTCGTCTCTATAGGCTCGGTATTATATTTCCTCTTGTATGGCATGAAATTCATATTGTCTCCAGTCCTGATTTTGTATGTGTCTTTTTGAATATATTTAATTAATCTGCATACTGCTTGCTAAAGATGATTGCTTCCAATTTTTTGTTGCTTTGGTATATGAAGAATGTGGAAGTGGAAATAGCTTTTGAAGTTTAATGGCTTGCTTCATTAGTAAAGAAAGACTGGGACTCAATTGTATAACTTTGTCTCCACTTGAGCTAATGGTATTTGATGAAGACAAAATAGATATAGCTGTCTTTTTTATTGCTGAACTATATAGATCAATTGACGGTTGAAGTTAATTATATTAATTTGTTGTACCAGAATTGAAGCTTATATCTTAGCCATTTCGTGAAGTGTCAAATATGTTCTTTCCTTAAAATTATTCAAATTATGTTACACTTTTGAAGTCACTATTACGTAAAGAGTTTTCTAAAATAGGATAAGGTGTTTTGCCTGAAATTACCTGTTTCCTAGTAAATCTAGCGGGTTGCTGATTATATTTTAACAAGTCTATAGGCAACGGTTGCTAGTAATGCGGTCAAATTATTCTATTTAATTTTACTGTCTATAACTTAATAATTCTTGGTTTGCATCACTGCATTGTTCTATAATCTGTATACGTTGGCTAGCAAGGCTGATCATTTGTAGCATAGTTTTTTCCTTGAAATTCCTATCAATTTGATTCAGTATTTAGGGGTATATATTGAAGAGGGCAGATCATTTTTATGTACCTTTCTCAAAGTTCATGCCACATGTACACCGTTTTTCTTGTTTTGTGCAGGTGGGATTATAGTTTTCAGTATGGCAACTTAGTTGAAGAGTTAGATGGGCATATGGCTATTCTCTATCATAGGCTTCAGTTGGACTGGTTTCCAATGTAATAGTCTCTTGATTCATCTTGTTTATGCTTTGGTCAGAATAGAACATTTATTGTTTTCTTCTTTCCCCATTCCTTTCTTCGGATATAATATGTGAAGAAATAACTTAAAATTTTTCTGTATCCCAATGGAATTGTTGAAATTCAGAAATAAAATAAATACCATCATAATTTTTCTGGCTTCTGGCCTCTACGGATCACGATGTTTTGGTCTCTAGCTAACCATCGGGTAGAAAGAAATGGAATTCAGGAGAACAATGCCTTAAATGCAATACCCCAATTCTTCCTAGGCATTAGTTATTTCATTAAGGGTATTTTAGTCTTTTCAACTCCTAGTATCTTTGTAACCTTAGTATAAAAGGAATAAGATGTATGGACTTTCCCATTACGATAAAGAGAAGGAAACAAAAGAAAAAAAAAAGAAGAAATGATAGTGGGAGTAGGATTGGCAATGGGATGGGATGGGACGGGATTTACCAATCCCAGTCCTGTCACGTATATATGCAAGTGGGATAAAAAAATGTCCAGTCCCGTCCCGTTATTTTTTTTTTTTGGGACAAAAATTTATCCCAGTCCCGTCCCATCCCGTCAATTTATCCCGAACCGTCCCGAATATAAATAAATGAAATTTGATTTTTTTTTTAAGGATCATCATAATTCAATATAACAACTTTAGTCATGTTAAGATATCCAATAATTCAACAATATAACAATAAACCAAACCAACAACAAAAGAAAAATTAAAATTTCAAAGTTTCAATACTAAACCAAATCAATTTGAGTTCTAAAGTTTAAGTAAAAACCGAAAATTAACAAAAACTTCCAAAAGTTGACTTCAATTCCAGTTTCCACTTTGTTTGACAACAAACATTTATTTCTAACCGCACTTTCAAATTTCTGTATAAACCTAAAAGAAATAATAAAGAAAAGCAAGAGTAAGACTAATATATTTTGATAATTACATAATAACTAATCATTAATGTGACTGAGTTATGTAGGGTTACTATACTATAAATTATTAATTTTAATTTTGATTTTTAGTTGACACTTCATTTTCGAATTTTATTATATTTATTATTTAATTTTAATTTCAACTTTAAAAGTTAAAATTATAAAATAATTAAAAATTTAGAATAGTTTTAATATTAATGGGATATACAGGGCGGGACGGGATTTGATAGTTGATCCTTCTCCCGTCCCAAAAATAAAGACAGGATTTATTTTTGTCCCAATCCCATCCTACTTGAATTTGGGATATAAAAATATGTCTCAATCCCATCCCAAACGGGACGGGATCCCGCAGGATGCCATCCCAACGGGAAAAATTGCCATCCCTAAGTGAGAGAGAGAGAGAGATGGTGAGAGAAGAAGAAAAAAAAATACAGAGAAAAGAGAACAAAAAGAAAGTCTTCTTCTTAGTTCAGCCATGAGCAACACATGAGATCAAGTTGTCTTGCTTGAATTGGATATTGTGCTGAGAAAAGATTTGGAGGTAAATTTCAATTTTTGGTTTTTGATAATTTATTATTGAGAACCATGATTTGATATTTATAGCAGAAGTAGAAACTTAAGATTTTGCAGAAAATATGCTGACCGTGAATTATTTCGAAAATCATAGTAATTTGTACAAATTATTTTTAATCCTGGAATTTGTATATGTTAAACTACACATCTTCAAGAATGTTTTGAAACTTGTTTCGATGAAATCGGATTTCAACTGAATTTGTTATGAATTTGTCAAACTAAGTCTGAAAACGAGGAAATTTCTGATTTCAGTGAAGAACATGAATTACGGAATTATTTTACCATGGCTAGACTTCTTCAAAAATTATGGAATTTGAATCAGTGATTTATTTATATGTCTAGTGTGATTTTGGAAATTTTGATGATTTTATGATGAAACAATAAATTGTTTCGTATTTTAAAAGCAAGTATGTTCAAAATAGAAAACTGTTTTTTTAAGTTATTTTCAATAATTTTTTTAAGGAACGAAGCTATGTAATTTTTACCAATGAATTTACAATTGTCAGCATATGCTCTGTAAAATTTGAGATTTTTCTATTAAGGTATTGATTAATTGGAAATCGGAGAAAATGGACTGTCTTGTTTTGGGGATCGAATAATATTAAGATTGTTTGAGGTTGAGTTTAGGAGATGTTTAAAATGAGAAATTTGAGGAAATTGGAGTTTATATGATTATGAATTGATTATATCTTATGAGAGTTTTATTAATGATTTTTAGGCCGATGACATCAATATGCATAGGTTACATGTGGATGCTAAGAGGTAAGTGAACTAGACTTCTAAAACGAATCACAATAAATAATATCATATATTTGATATGTTTGAAAAGCTTATTTTGATATTTATGGATATTGATTTATATGATTTTGCCCATGTGTTTATATGATGTATTGTTATGTGTTAATTGTGATTATATACATGGGCATACGTATATGTGAATGTTTCATTGGCATGAGCACGAAAATGCTTTATGTTTTTGACGTTTTCTATAAAATGATAAAGTGGATTTTAACGAAATGATTGATATTAAAAGATTGAAAAGCAGTATTTGAGGTTTTGGCTCATTGCCCGTAGTTACTGAACAGCTTGCTGTAGTGTGCGCATCTATTGACGATTATTGCAGGGTAAAGTACCCTGATTGAATTATTGGCCAAGTCACCTGGATTACGGGTGACATACTGAATTACTGGCCGGGTCACCAAGAGTACAGGTGACACTATATGGCATGAGTAATCGAACAAATGAAAGGTTTTATTGATAAATGATTATTGAATGAAAATGATTTATTTTACGATATTTGAAAAGATCTTGCCATGTCATCCATTTGCATTATATCTAAGTACGTATGTATTTTGGTATATGAAAAACTAATTTGCTTACTGAGTTTTGCACTCATTATAATTTATTGTGATTCAGTTCCCAGAAATCAGGATTGAGGAGAAAGACTTGAATTGAGGACCATAGATGGTTTGGCAAGATTTTTTTTTAGTTCTTCCACTACAGTTTATGTTGTATTTGAGGCTTGAATTGTCAACGATTGTAAAAAGATTTATTTTTAAGTATATATGCGAACAGTAGTAATATTCGCCTGTTGAGTTTCGGGGCGGGATGTTACATTAAATATGAGCACAAAATTCATAATTTTCCTTGGCTCAGTCCTAAGTTCTCTTTAGATCTTATGTAAGTTTTTAACCACACTGTGGAGTTGAAACTCTAGTGATTGAGATCATTTTGATGAATTTAATTTTAATTTTTAGCTGATTCTTTTTCAGGAAAATTTTTTTCTTATGTTTCCTCGACATGACTTAAATATAGGCCGTAGTTTGGTTTTGAAGTTCGTTTAAAACCTTCCCCTTGATTCCAATAATATGACTTAAATATAGGTCTTAGTTTGTTTTTGAAGTTCGTCTAAAACCTTCCCCTTTATTCTAACAAATTCTTTAGGGAAGGTTTCAGATGTACTTTAGAGGAGCTCTATGGCAAATTTGAAAAGTTCATGGGAGGGATCTAATGAATTTCAAAACCACCTGGGTTATCTGTTTAAGTCAGAGGATAGAGGAATTCCATGAAATTTATCCTTTTTTATTAAAATAATCTTCCTCGTTTCCCCTGTGCAGATTTATTTATGTATACGAATTCATGTGGTTGCATGTTTGTTTGGCCCCGAGACCTTTGCTATGTGCGTTATTGGCGTCGAAATGACCATGGGAGTTATGGTAAGGTTGTTGCTTCCCCACTTCTTGAAATCAAATCTATCTTTTCTAGCACCAGAAATTTCCATATGCTGTATTTTGTTATTGTGCAGTTGTGTTATTTCGTTCTAGAGAGCATGAGAACTGTGGTCCACAACCAGGATATGTACGTGCTCACATGGAGAGTTAGTTTTCTGTCCTTTCCTTTGTTGATGTAGAGAATTAACAAGTGACTAAGTCGTGCCAAATTGCACTACTTGCTCACTGTATTCTAATTTCTCTGGGGGAGGATTCAACATTCCCCACTAAAACCTCGAAATGGTAGGCTCAGAACACAGGTGCAGCATCTTATGCAGATTGATCTAAAGGGTGGGGTGTTGTTCATGTGTCAATGTTTCAGCAACACTGTCTTCTTCAGATGTTAAATAGCATTGCTGGTAAGTTACTTGTTTTTCACATTTTATTTTGAGCTGTTGTAGATTAATACTGTTCTTCTGGGTGGCCATTTTCAGTCATGTTTTTGCGTGTTGCTGTATTTTCTGTCACTACTTTTCTAAGGAACACACACACACACACACACATATATAGATTCACCTTTTAATGAGGGATCTATCATTTTAATAAAAATGTGTGTGTGTGCGCGTACCTTTTCTTTTCTTTTAGCTTTACTATAAGATAGTGAATGAAATAATTGATAATGGAACTTGGGTCAGAACAGCAGTGTAATTTTCAGAGGATTTATAAGATTGTAAGTGAAATAATTAAAAGGTTGCTGTTCTGGCTCATTTAATATATCAAACTGATAGAAAAGTGCTCTAGTTAAACATAATTTTCAAAGGATTTTTTTAGGTTTTTTTTGTTAATTTTTTGTTTCTTTCTAAGATGTGGCATTCCAGTATGAACACTTTGTTTGAGTTATGTTGTTTATTTCTTATGACAGGTCTGCAAGAATGGTTTGCTCAAACAGATGAAAGGAATGCTCATCGGAGAATCCCTATCATGGTCAATATGGCCTCAGCTTTTGTTTTTCAAAGAAGGACCAAAACTTGCAAGACGCCGCTAAATTCTGCAAGCAGACACTGTGATGATGGATGAATACTCTGATGAGGACGAAGAATTTCAATTACCTGAGTTTGAACAAGAGGTTTGATTCACGCTTGAATCCTCATCCTTTTCAAGTAACTTCTTTCTTAACTCTTGTTCTTAGTTATATATCTTTCCTTGGGATTTCAGGCAAATGAAAAAGAGATTGAGAATGATTTAAAGCGAACAGGTGGATTATAACTTAAATAATCAATTTTTATATATTTGGTTAGTGTCCTCATTAATGGATTTCTATGGAATTAATCTTATCTTTTCTTTTCTTTTTTTATCAATTACTCGCAGCCCTAGAGGAAGAGCAAGCTAATCAAATTGATTTATCTTGTTCTTCGGGCATTATGCGACACGATGACCGTGATAATGCTTGTGACTACTGGAAACTTTCTAATGGAAACGACTTTAGACTCCGTGGCAAGCATTTTTGTTACGACAAAACAAAGGTTCCCCCCTTATTTTGGTTGTTTGTTATATAGTATTTATATATCCTGCATATTCTAGTTAAACATGTTGTGATGTAGTTTGGTGGGCTCTTCTTACGCTTTCTGCAATTTGTAACTGCAGATATTTGTTGGAAAACATTTAATGGATCTTGTTGCTGTTGATTGGTTCAAAGATACAAAGAGAATGGACCATGTAGCTAGGCGTCAAGGCTGTGCTGCACAGGTAACTATTATTTTCTTTTTCTTTTTCCTTTTTCCCTTGACGTATTAGAAGAAATTAATGCTTATGAGATAATACAATGTAAATAACTTCTTGTGGTTCATTAAATCTGTAACACTCTGAGCCCTATTCTAAACTATGTAGGTTGCTTCAGAAAAAGGGCTTTTCTCACTGATCTTTAATCTTCAAGTAAGTTTGTTTCATTTCAGAAGGTATTAAGTTTCAAACTTCTTGTATTGGGAGGTTGGATAGTTGTAATGTAAGACATCTACAGGTTCCTGGTTCAACACATTACAGTATGGCATTTTATTTTATCACAAGGGGATTAGTTACAGGATCCCTTTTGTAACAGTTTGTGGATGGCAATGATGAAATTCGCAATAGCAAGCTAAAGTTTATTCCACCTGTTCCTAAGGTATCCATAGCTTGGTCCTCATGTATTAGGACTATGTTAACGTATATGTACCCTGCACTGCATAGTACACTTCAATTTGTACAAAGAAGGCCTGCATTTAAGTGTTAATGTATTGATGGGTTGTATCTTCAAACTTCATGTCCTTTTTTTACCCTGTTGAATTTGTTTTGCACTTGTTCTTGATTTCAAGCACTAAATCCCGCAGGGGTCATGGATCGTGCGCTAGAGTGTCGGAAGCACACCTTGTTTATTAGGAAAAGCAGTTAATTATAACTAAACCCGCGGTCCCAAGTACTTAGAAGTAAATGCTGTTGGAATTTCTGTAATACATGGGATGTTCTCCTTTCAAATAGCTCATTCGATACCATTAACATAGTTTAACATTGTTCATCTTTCTGTAGATTGATGTTGACATCGGTTCTTCTATTGTTGCTAATGGGGTTTTGGGCCCTGTAATTGGTGTAATTACAACATTACAAGGCATGATTTTGAATGGAGTTTTCCCTGTACTGTTATTTTTGTTTTTTTTTTTTTTTTTTTTTTTTGCACTTTTAAATGAGCACATCGAAAAAGACATGATTTTGAGATATAACATTGCGATTTGCATTTTTGCATGCTGGAATGTTCTCAGAATGGTATAACGCTTCATGTATCTCTTCATTATCTTGCTCTTTTGTATGCTGGCAAATACTACAGATGAATTACCGGAGCGGCTGATTGGTGCTGTACGTGTTTCTCATATAGAACTGAATTCTGCTATTGTCCCAAAGTTGGAACCAGAAACATCATGAGTTCATCATGATTGCGGGTTCATTTCACCTCAACGTTTTTTTATACAAAAAAAAAAAAAATCATTTGTTTCATTTCACCTGTAACTTCTTTTAGCCCAAAAAAAAAAAATTCATTTGTTTTAAGTATACATACATGTATTTTGATCCCATTTTCATTGTTATTTCTCATTTACTTTGAATGAAATTCATTGGTTGATGTTTTCAAATGATACTTTTGCATGAAAAAAAGAAGAATAGATAGTAGGAGATTTTCTGATTCCTTTTTTGCTATTTTTGGAATGAGGGAAATAGTATTAAAGTTGGTTACTTGGTTTCTTGATATTGTACTCGCAAACAAGCGAACTGCTTGATTCTCAACTGCCACTCAACTGATTTCCAATTTTTTAATATACACTAACAGTTTTTGTTTAATAGCTACTACTATTAAAGCTCATACTAACAAAGATACTAATAAAAAAATGAATTTAATATGATGCAGTGAAAAAAGTTGTGGGTTTATCTATTTCCACGACTTACAGCATGATCTTGACTTTATGTAGTTCTTTTAATTTAGTGAGTGCTGGTTTAACAAGGTCAGCTTGACAGATTGATTCCTTTTAACAAAGGTCATGATAATTTTAATCTTCTCATAAAAAATTCTTAAAAGCTTATATTTGATAATGTCATACAAATGTAATCAACATTGTCTTATGCTGTTTTCTTCAACAAAATATCTTTAATCAAATCAGGCTAGAAATCAAATGCTTAAAATACCAATTGAAGGAATAGTATAGAAGTTGAAACACAATCTAATTAAATATTGCATGCAATATGAAACATCAATTCAAGTCTTCAATTAAATAGAAAGTGCATCAAACAAATCCAAAATGTCTTGCAAGTCTGTAGGATGACCAAAAGCTATAAATTATTCAAGTAGAGGAAAACGAGTATGTTGAGTCATATATAAGAGATTGGCCTTGTTCGAGATAGCTTCCTCATTGTACCTTAAGGGTGGGCTCATTCTTGTCCTTAGAATTCTGCACATTTTGTAATTATACATGTGTAAGTAAGCATACATTTCCATAATAATAATGATAGTAATAAAATAAGTGTAATGATACGGCTACAAACTCTTTTGTACAAGCAATATTATATAAATTAATTTAACATAATATGATTGGTTAAACAAAAACATTACATGACCCTCATGATTTATTTTTTATTATTATATATTTTCAGTCAACCAATCATATTATGCCTTAGCACTTTCTATAAAATAATTTCGTAGCTAGCGCCAACATTTAATACTCACCGTTTCATTGAACAATTTTTGTATGGTGTCATTGAGGTTGCGTTCCCAGCATCCTTCTTCTTCGGTGAGTTTCACTTTGTTTAGCTTTGGTGTGTCTACAACTCCTTGAGAGAAAATCTTCATCTTTGGGCACTGTCTCACTAGTACTTTTTCCAAGGACGGGAATTGAAGAGCGCAACTACCCAAACAAAAGCCTGTTAGGCTTGGCAAACAATCAAGAGTCAAATACTTCAATTCCTTGAAAACAATGCAATCTTTCGCTTCTTCTCCAACTTGCGATTGTATGATTTCTTCTACCATATTGCAATTAGCTATTGTCATTTTCTTAAGTTTCACTAGACTTTCAGATGTTGAGAGCGTCAACAAATTTATCAACCCATGACATTTCGATACTTCCAGCCTCCACGCATTTTCCAAATGCCAGGAAGGCGGTACTAATTTTTGCAACTTACTACATTCCGATATTTCTAGACTTTCCAAATTTGCAAAAACTTTGTTGGATTCGGCATTTTCCTTCCAGAGATGCAACACATTGGGTAATCTAGACAGCTTTAACCATCTCAATTTGGGGAATGCAACCTGAAAATCAACAAAATTAAGTTGTAAATGAAAATATATAACTAATCCCCAAGTCTTCCCAAGCATATTTTAATGATTGATGACAACATTTTATATCCAAATTGGTTTCTTTTTTATAAGGAACCAAAAATAAATAAAAAATTTAGTTACCCTTGAAACACATAATTCAAATCTGATGCTAATTCCAATATGAATTTGCTAGGAAAACAGAGATGTAATGCGTAAAATGGACATAGTTCACCCCATGTTACCAGTCATCTAATTAATTTGAGACAGTTCTATAATTCATATGCTAAAGTTAGTTAATAACTACAGTAATAGTGTTAAATCAGATAAAAATTAAGACAACACGCAAAAAGATGAGTCATTAAATTTGATTTTGATTCTAAAGAAATTACATCTATGCGATTGAAAATGAAAAAAATATAATAATAATAATAATAATAATCACCTTTTCATTGAAGAGAGGTTGTATATGATCAGCTAGCAAGAAGTTCTCTTCTGATGTTATTTCTTGAGGTCCCGTATTATCTGCTGTCATGTGCTGTACAGATGTAGAATTGGAGACAAATGTTTCCATATCAGGGCAATTCTCAATAGTTAGATATTCCAACTTAGACAGTTCAATTATATTCTTGGTGAAGTTGCAAAATCTTTTGAGTTTTGGAAGATCTATCAGTTCTAAATTCCAAAGGTTTGGAAACAGTTGGCCAAAATATGCTTCATCAGCATTAATTCGCTCTTCCAGGTGAAGCATCTCTTCTAATGAATCACAATTCCTCACTTTCAGCCATTGCAAATTGTTCAGGCGCCGCAGCAGACTGGTTGGAATAGCACTCGACATATTCGTGCAGTCATCCACCACCAGCTTTCCTAAATTGTTGAAGAAGCTGACAGGCAGTGTTTGGCCATGCCATATTTCTCTCAAACGTGGAAAATGTGAGAGTTTCAAAGACCATATGCCACGGAATCCAACCTACACAAACCAAAACCATTGCACGTTTTAACTTACATGTTTTTTGTTTTAACTTCTAAAAATAGGCAGATGTATATATAAATGTGCAAGTGCAAAGGAGATGCATGAGCAATTTGAGTGAAATCGATGAACACATACCATTTCTTTGTAACACTTTTGAATAGTGGAATTAAGGTTGCCTTCCCAATGGCGCAATTCATCCTCTTCTTTTTCAGTCACTTGCACTTCGTACAGCTTTGGTGTGGATAAGACTCCGTGAGAAAAAGTCTTCATATTTGGACACTGTGTCACAGAAATTCGTTCCAAGGATGGGAATTCAAGAGTGTAATTCTCCAAACAAAAGCTTGTAAGCCTTAGTAAATCATCAAGTTCCAAAAGTTTTAATTCCCTGAAAGCAATACGATTCTCGTTCACTTCTTCTCCAGCACGTCCTATGATTTCTTTTATACTTTTGCATCCCCAAACATTAAGATTCACTAGACTACTGGGAATTCCATCCTGAAAATAAGCCAAGGTATACATATATATATATTAAAAAAATAAAAATGTAATAGTAGAATTCAACTAGATTCAAAGAATGTTTAAATCATACAATTATATGTTTTATGAACATAACAAATCATGAATGTCTACTAGATATTTGTTGTTAAAGAAAAAAGGGCAAATAAATAAATAAATAAATAAATAAGATAATGAAAATATATTTGCTCTATTTAGTATTAGGAACGTAGATAGAATTTAAAGTAAATTTTAAGATATTTTAGATTCATTTTGCAAATTTCAAATGTCCCAGATTTTAAAAAAACTCCAGCAAAACGCTGCCTTTAGCCTTTTACTTGATCCTTTTTTTTTTAATATTTAAAAATGGACTGGGACAGCTGGAAAGTGGATATTTGTTAAGTATTACCAGACTTGAGGAAATTTCTTTTCAATCAAGGGTCAGTTGAAAGTAATCATGAATTTGTCGTTAATTAATGGCATAATCAATTCATAACTAAACTAGAGATATTAATTAAATTTGAAGACTTTCTTTTTTCCAATGGAAGAATTAAGGAAAAGAGTGTGAATATATAGAATGAATTTGTGAACCTATAAGATGAGTCATCTTTTAATTTATGAAAATCATATTTATTTAGATTTAAGCAAAAACAATTAAATTGAATTATATTATGCTGTTGAATTGTGTCTAAAAAATTATATTTTTTATTCTAATGCAGGCGAACCTAAAAATTGGACTCAAAATGTAGATTTCAGAATGGAGGTTCGAAGTGCAATACGACTAAATATTATTTGTAAACACAAAAATGGTTAAAAAATTGTTGAATGTTAGAAATAAAAATTCGAAATGAATATAGCAACCTTACCAATGAAGGAAAAATATTCATTAGGTTTTTACACCAAAATATCTCCAATCTTTTCAATCTGCTGAAAGACTCCGAAGCAAGCTGATGGTGCCATATTTTTCTTAACTCATCCATTGAGATAATACGTAATACCTCCAAACTAGGGAGTCGTACCTAGAAGTTAAAGATTCAATGCGATTAATTAATCAATTAATGGCATAATCAATTGATAACTAAATTAGAGACGGATATTAACTAAGTTTGAAGACTCAAGGTAAAGAGAAATTAAATATTGTGAATAAAATAGATTTAAAAAAAAAAACCTTTTCATCAAAGAAAGGTTGAGGTTGCATTTCAGTGTGAATGTTGTCTTCTGATGAGTTTGTGGAGATGAATCTTCCCAGATTTTTACAATACTCAATCTCGAGTATTTGCAAAGAGGGGAATTCAACAGCTGAATGCCAATGGATATGTCCCATATTGGCAAAGCTTGTTAGTTTTGGAAGCCATAGGAGCCGCAAAGAGTGTAGTTTAGGAAAAACCTTCAATTCAATAAACTTTCCTTCATCTCTTCCTAAGCCTGGAGTGTCGACTACCCCTTCCATTGACTCACATTTATCAATCTCAAGATGTTGGAGTCGCAAAAGACTATCAACCATAGAATATGAAAACAGATACTTTAGACCATCACAACTCCACACGATCACTTTTGTTAAATTTTGACAATAATCCACTCCCTCAAACTGATCCGGCCATAATTTTTCAATGTTACTTAATTTTGAAAGTTCCAGCTCCTCCAAGCTTGGAAAAATAACCTGCGAAGCAAAACTGTACATTTTTATTCCTTCAAATATAACTATCTACTATAATATTCTTTTTTATCATTGACATTAATCGTGATAATATATTAATTAATTAACTAATGGAATAGTCAATTGATAACTGAATTAGAGATAGATATTAATTAAATTTGAAGACTTAAGGAAAAGAGAAATTAAATTAATTAATTATTAAACAGAAAATTATCACCTTCTGAAGAGGATCATCCTCCGCAATGATTTCTTTGGATCCCAAAGTAGTTGTTGGTTTCTCCATGTCGGGTGCTAAAGACAAACAAAAGCAATATAAAATTAATCTCTTTTTTTTTTTCCCCAAAATAACTGAGGTGAAGTCAATAATCCCACCAATACTTTATTTCAACACTTACCAACAATCATTTCTAGATTGTCGCAAAAAGCCACTTGTACTTTTTGAAGCCGCAATAAGTTTTTGGCCATGGAGAACGAGAAAAGATGCTTCAATTTGTGACAGAATTCTACTTCTATAATCCTTAAGTTACTGAAAGATTGATCTTCTGTGAGTTGGCTGTTACATATCGTCTCCACACTGCTCAAATTATTAAGAGATATTGACTCCAGCAAGGGAAAGACTTTGCAACGAACCCGTCCAACTGAACCGACAATATGTAAAATCTTAGAACAACCTTCTACGTGAAGATGCTTCAATTGTGGAAAAACTTCCCCATTTTCTAGTTCAAGAACAACACTTTGAACATCATGCAGTTCGTGTAGACAGAGATCTTCAGTTTTCTTCAGCAACATTTTCATCCCATAATTCCCCAAAAGAATGCTAACTTTTTCTAGCCCCTCGAGCTTCATCAATCTTGATATCTTTGTATATCTGATATCTTTTTCTAGCCCCTCGCCCCACTTATTTCCTATACATATCTGATATCTTTGCAATTCCACAGAAAACAAATCCTGCGGCAGAATTTCGGCATCCAGAACATCTATCTCCAAAGTAGCTAGCTTTGACAACCCCTTCAACTCAACAAGACTGGCATTACTTCCTCCATCAACCCCATCCCACTGTGAAAAGCTGTTACCCATATACAGTTCTTCTAATCGAGATAATTTTGATATGACATTTGGTGCTATCACCTGAAGCCACTTACAATTGCTCAAATCTAGCAACCTTAAGCTGGTCAATTGTCCAATTTCATGTGGCAACCGCTCAATTTGGGAACCTTGAAAGCTGAGAATCTCTAATTTTTTTAGCTGTCCAATTACAGCTATATCCTCTAATTGGCACCAGTCTAAACACAATGTTTGAAGGTTAATGAGGCTACCAAGTGATGAAGGTAATGACAAAAAATAAATTCTGGTAAAATCTAAAACTCTGAGTTCTTCCGTCCCTTCAAAAAAGAGGTCTGAAATTTGCAAAGAGCTACCTTTCTTTGCAAACAACAAAAATAACTTGAGTTGGGGACATTCCAAACTTGCGGGGAGCTCTTGAATATCTCTATAAAGTAAAGAAACAGCAATTGGACCTTCCTGTATTATCTCTTCCATCTTTTTCTCCACGTCAGCAACATTTGGAGTATTAAACATAAGCTTTTCTCTGCAAATTGATACAGCAACAACATGAATGACGTCATGCATTTTAACTTCATCTTCTGCATCGCCGTCCAACAATAAGCATGAAGCTTTGAGAATGTCAACCAACGTATGCACTCTACTTCTTGCTTCTTCCAATGTGTAAACATCTTTAAACAAGCCCAAACCCTTACCATACCTCAATAAAGAAGGAGCTTGTATAGCATGACCTTCACTATATAGACCACAAAGAAGGAACAGAGATTTTGCTTCCTCACTGTCCAAGAAGTTGTAACTCAATTCTATTGAGGTGTACACATTTGCACGCATTCCATGAATTTCTCTTGCATCGGAACTTTTTAGCCGACACAATGCATCCTTCCAAGAGTCAAGGCTCTTACTTTTCAGTGCATTTGCAATTGTGGTCAGTGCAACTGGCAAACCTTCGCATCTTTCAACAATCTCATCTGCTATAGGCTGAATAGCAGATGTTTTTGCTGAATCACCCACTATAATCTCAAACAACTGCAACGCTTCGTCCTTTGATAAAACTTTAATGGGGAAATTCTTTTGAGATTTCATATCTTTTTCCAATAAATCTCGATTTCTAGACGTCAATATTATTTTGCATCGGCTTTGATCATCCCTTCTTTCTTTCTCAACATGCCCTGAAGGAATTTCAACCTCATCCTTTCTTTCTTTCTTAACTTCCCCAGAAGGAATTCCAACTTTATCCAACTCAAGTTTTGTCCAGATATTATCCAATATAATTAGGAGCCGCTTCTCTTTCTTCAATCTTTCACGTACTCGATCAGCTCTTTGGAATTTATTCTCACCCAAGCCAAATTCCATGCCTAAGTCAAAAGCAAGTTTGTCTTGAATTTCCTGATGATCTGGGGTCTGTGTTACCTCCGCCATAACGACCTTATCGAAAAACTTATCTTCCACCACTTGCTTTGCAACTTGCTTGACTAGCGTGGTTTTACCCACGCCGCCCATCCCGTAGACCCCAATTATGTTGAGCTTATCATCCTTCAACGCCTCCATAACATCTTGAAATACTTTCATTCTTGAATCAAAGGCCTCGTAATCTTTCACTTGCTTATGTTCTGGACTCTCTGGACCAGGACGGTAGGAAACATTAGAGAAGTTGGCTTTTTCCACGAGATTATCAGCATCTTTTGCGGCCTTTTCTGCTTGTTTACCGAGTTTGTAACGAGACAAAAAATTTGGGCACAATCCTTTTAAGCAGGGCTTCTTGGCTCCATCTTCATAATCAATGATGGGTTTTGCAACTTCTTCGCTGAATGCATCAACGCTATTAAGCCAGTCTGTGACACCCTCATAAATCTCATCCCCTTGTAGTCTAGCATGATTAACTGGTTGTTGCACCATTTCTCTTTTATGTCCCAGCTTCTTCACTTGATCTTTTAGCCCATCTATATAGCTCTGGTACTTTAACACATAAGATATGTGCCGCATAATCGGTTGGAACAATGTCTTTGCACCTTCTGATACAATGCTGGAAAAAGCAGCGAGACCCACTTCTGCAGCCATTGCCTGTTGCTTGACAATATATAATTTTTTGGCTGTTGAAAAAATTGGATTCAAATAAATTAAAATGATCTTGATATTGATCATTAAGAAACGACAGCACACAATTGATATTGATCTTCAACCAACTGACAATTAAACAGAGAACTTCTTGGACAGTGAGGAAACAAAATCTTGAACCAACTGATACTTGAACAGAGCATTTTTTTCTTCTTTCTTAAGAACAGAGTTTTTGCTATTAACAGAAACGTACTTCAAGTGTCTGAATAAAAACCAATTGCATAAATTAACTACAGAAATTTTTTCTTGGAAAGTAGATGGAAATTAAGAATAAAATGTTACAAAAATCAAGCATCAGAGATTATGTTATTAAGTAAAATTAATTGAAGGTTTTAGAATAAGTGCACCTCTTTAATTATTTGGGATCGGAGCATTGATGAGCTTCTGTTTTCGCCTTGAATATTTAAGAACAATTTTAATGAACACAAGCTACCGTTACCTGCAGAGGAATGTGATTAAATGAGAGCTTAGGACAGTAATGACAATGATTTGCAAAAGAAGAAATTAATATTTACTAATTCTTTTATGAATAAAATGGAAACTGATACTTTTTTAAAAAATAAATTACTGCTTATATATATATATACACACACATATACATATATTTGAACCAACTGGTACTTGAACAGAGAATTTTTAATAAACTCCGAACATAAATTAACCAAAGCTAGTAAGAGCATAGACGTTAACACAATAAATAACAATAACTTAAACTCGAGCAAATCAAAAAACTTTTTCTTGGGAAGTAGAGGAAACTAAGAAAGAAATACTATAAGGATTAGTGATCAGAGATTATGTTTTTAAAAGAAATCAATTGAAGGTTTTCGAACAAGTGCACCTCTTTAATTATTTGGGATCAGAGCGTTGATGAGCTTCTGTATTCACCTTGAATATTTAAGAACAATTTTAATTAGCGAAAACTACTGTTCCCTGTAGAGGAATGTGACTGAAGAGAGCTTATGAGAGCAATAACAGTGACTTGCAAATGAAGAAGACTTAATCATGCACCTCTTAATATTTATTTAATGATTAGTGATCGCTTCTTTCATGAATAAAATGCCAGCAGAAAAGGGAAAAAAAAGACTAAATGGACTGTCTTATTTTATTTTTTTAGTTTCTTTTATTTTCATTCGCTGAAGAGGCAATCTGCTTTTTTTTCTTTCCGCAAATCGGGAGTCTCTTTACCTAATATGGCATAATTAAAGCAAACTATATATAATACAATAATCATATAAAATATTAATTAAAAAGACCCACATATTTATAATATTAATGATGGGATCCATATGTTTACACTAATTAAATTGGTGGACCAGAATTTGTTTGATCTTCCTTGTTTAATATTTCATTAAAAATTGAAACGGCAGAGGAAAATCGTCGTATTGATAGTTTCGATTATGGAGTTCCGCTGTGGATAGCACTTCCAATACTGAAAAAGAAGCTTTCGTCAACTTTCTCACATGGGCACGTACCATCATGCATAATTGCATATTGCATTGTTTCTCTAGAAAAGCAAGATTAATTCTTTTAATAAACAATGCGTAAGTGGGAATGCATTCCTTAAACAAGTGGAATAACAAAATCAAACAAATGATAAGCATGCTCAAGATGCTTTAATTGCGAAACAAAATTGTGGCTCTGTTTGGGATTACGGTTGAAATTTAATAAGCAGCTTATTTCATAATTTTTTATAAAAATATTGTTTGGTAAATTTTGTAAAAGTATCTTATTTCATAATTTTCTCCATTTTGTCAACAGCTTTTAAAAGTAGGTAGAGGGTTATTTTTCATAAGTAGCTTATTAAATAAGTTATCAGATCTTTTTAAAGTTCCTATTATAACCTAATATATAAATCATTAGATATCATACTACCACCATAATCTAGTATGAATTTTTATCATATTTTATGTAACAAATTATAAAGATCTTTATATTTTATTTTATTAAGTTTTTTTTTTACTTTTTGTAATTTTACGTATTTAGAAAAAGGTATATCTGAACAATTTATTAAACATACTCTAAAAATAAAAGACAATTTAAACTTATGTCTATTTTGATCATTATATAATATAGCAATACTTTCGTAATAAATTTTACCAAACACATGTACACTGCTTTTCACACTCACAACAATCGTAACAGCACAGTTCACCAAACACCATGCTGCTTTTTTAATCGGTAACTTATTTCATATGCACAGCACAAATAACTTATTTCATCAGCCTCCGCAATTCCAAACTGGCCCTATGATGATCAAGTTGAGACCCCAGTCAGGTTGAACACGTGGAACAATGATCAAAATCTGAATCCGCCGTGATGGATGGGTTTGACCATACAGCCCAAGATAAGGGAGGCCAAGCAATTAATCTGAACCATTCTCCTTTGGTAACTTGCTCAAAATCTGTTCCAATTGAGAATCATGAGCAATATTGATGTTTTACAGGTCGTTACTATTCGGAAATTGAAAATAGATATTGATGATAGATAATCTCCAAACAGGGGAATGAAAACAGATGAACCCTGCTTTTCCTTCTTTTTTTTTTTTGTTATATATATATATATATATATATATATATATATATATATATATATATATATATATATATATATATATATAATCATTCTCGTGTGTGGGGATCCTTATTTTTTTAAATACGTACACACTTTAAAACCGCATAGTTTAAGAGAGTTAATTTTTAATGAATCAGAAAACCGTGCGGTTTAAGAGAGTTAAAACTTAACTCTTTTAAACCATGCTGTTTTAAAGTGTATCCGCATGAAAAAAAAAATAAGGGTGTCTACACTAGAGAAGGACTATATATATATATATATATATATATATATAATGTTAGGGATCCCAACTTGAGTTCCCAATTGTATGTATATGAATATCATAGTTGTTTAACTACTATCTAATAGACAAATGTCATTTCAGTTGGATCTCAAATTACAATTAAGACTTAAATATTAGAATACCTAGTATTACTTATATATATTCTTTGGGATTTCAAGTAAATGAAAAAAGATTGAGAATGATTTCAAGAGAGAACAGGTGGATGATAAACTAAAATATTCATTTTTATATATTTGGTAAACACACTGACTATTAATAGAACTCATTAAATACTACAACATAAATAACTTCTTATTGGTGATTGAGGCTATGTTTGCAATTGCTTTTACTTACCAAGAGTCAACTTCTACCTTGATTCTCAAAAAATTAGTTTTGTAAATAATTTAGTAGGGTGTTTGGTAAATGAAGATTATTTGACAATCACTTTTCAAATAATCTACTAAGTGAAAATTTAATGTGTAATGTTCATGTGCAATGACAAAAATATACTTGTTTACTTGTAATTTATTTAGAATACTATTATTTAAATCATTTTTTATTTACCGGTTATTTTTAGAGTATATTCTATTTCTTGATTACATATCCAAATCATTTTTAAATAACTATTTTAATTTGCATTAACTTTAAAATTTTTTAACTAAAAAATTTATTATGTATGGTTCATATACACAAATATTAGCATATTATTAAATTGATTAACAAATTAAGTAAAAAAAATATAAAAATTTAATCTTTGTATAAACTTTTATATACATAAAATTATTGTAATCAAACTAGTTCACAGAAATATCCAAATCCTTTCATTTTATTGAAGAAGCGAAGCTCAACTCGTCCCTTACCCTTAACCTAAAGGTAATATTACATTCTCGATGAGAGAAGAGCTCCCATTTAAGTGAAGGGCAGGATGGGAGCTGGGAAGAATACGAAACTTGCAAGAGGTGCCATCCTAACCTGGAGTAGGTGATGAGGAAGCTGTTGCTTACTTATAACGGTAAGTCCGAAAATGCCGATAGAAAGGACCCAATGCATTCATCAGCGCAATATACATAAAAAATTGGAAAGAGTATAATGGTCCTCTCCTAGGAAAGGTCATCATCAAGACAGACAATACAGGATTTCCATTTCCTCTTCCCGTTTCTTACTTCTGTAGGTTTCCCGGTAATAGGGAGATCCACGAGAACTCTTACCTATAGACCATTTCCATGGAGTCATGTCTACCTGCTTGTATCGATGGATAGCTTATCGGAGACCGGTTTTCTCTCCATCTCTCGACTTTCAAGTTTATTACTACCATGATCTTCTTATTGAATGTCGAAATCCATTTACAAAGCATCAACAAGGCGTTCAGTTTTTTGTGATAAATCTTATAGCTCCTCTCACTTCCTCCCCTTTTTCTACCACTCTTTTTCCTTTTCTTTCTATGATAGCTTCAGTGGGAACAAACTCATCAAACTAACAATACATTCTTCAATTAGAATAGGATTGGTAGTAGATATTTTAGTACTCTTAGATAGTGCCCAAACATGGTCAACAGTGATTATTGTATTAAAAAACATTCTAATTAATTTTTCCTAACTCTGGGTCAATAACTTCCATGCAAAATCTACTTGCTTTAGGAATTTTCTTCATATGTCGATATCATATTAAAGTGAATTCAAGATCCTAATAAAGGGGACAAAATCCAAACTAATTACATTAGTAGACCTGGCCAGTACTAACTGATAGCCGAAAACTAGTTAATGAATTCCAGTGTTTTACTTCAAGTACTACTTTTAGAGATGGATCATGCATGACAAACAGATCCAATATCAAACAGAACAAGCAATCTAGCCTAATGTCTTTAATGGACACTCAAATATGACTTCATAAAGCAGTTTCGAGCAAATTTACAAACAGGCCATTTTACTAGTCAAAGCTATTAATTAGACTGTCAAACGACAAAAATAATAAAACAAATAAATAATTAATTAAATCATGCAAAACAAATCTTCTTTTAAGCTTCATCAAATAAGGCAAGCGACTTGGCAATGAAAAGAAAACCAACCTGAATTAATGCACAAGTGAATTGAATTTAACTTGATTTTCAGTTACTTGAATGCGATTGTTTGCTTACAAGCTTCTTGTTTAGAAAAGAAACAGACGATTAGGCCAAAGTTTACTCAAAAGCTTTGTAAATGACAGTAACAAATGAGAAAGTCAAGAGATTACTCAAACATCATAAACAATTCATATTAACACTTTCTTCCCAAAATTTTTTTATTTTTATATTTTATAAATTCAAGATTGCTATTAGAGACTGTGATGTGCTTATATTCTATATTTATTTTAATATTTCTCTAACTTAAATTTATATCTCGTTATAATTTTATTATATTAATTTTTATCTTAATTTTTATATTTTGTGATATCAGTTAGAGTTTAGGGAATAAGTAGACACAATATTAATGACTTATGGAAACAAACGAAACACGTGGGAAGTCAAACTGTCAAACCGTGAGAATGAATTTAAAAAAAATAAAAAATAAAAAGGGCAATGACTTCTAATTTTAAGTCATTCACACTAAAGAATTAATAGATAAATTATATATTGCCAGCACGTGATGGGCTATTTGACTTCAAAATATTGTTTGGTATTTTATTTTGTCACAAGGGGATTGGTTATGGTAGGGAATTTTACTCCCGCCCAAGATCTTGCAAGTAAAAATATCAAACAAATAATAATAAAAAATCGATGGAAAATAAAACCAATCATACAACACACAAATTTACGTGAAAAATTCCTATAATGGAAAAAAACCATGACCGCCAAGGATGACGAGAGAAAAATTCACTATGTGAAAAATTGTTATAATCACTCTAGTAATTTTCCTCACACTTAAAACCCCAATAACACACCCAATCTCTCAATAGATCTACTGTTTCTCACACACTAGAAACTATTTACTTGCATAGAACTGATTGTTATGTTATTCTATGTGCAAATAAGTGAACCCAACCTCCCCATAGATAGTGATTATTTCTTGTAATAGAAATATCTTTTTTCTTGTACTAGTAGCATTCTTCCTTGAATAAGAAGTCAAATCTTAAAAAGGAAATTACTTATTCCTTAAATAAAAATCCTATTAAATAAGAAAATATTCTAGGAAATCCTTTTTGAAAAAGGAGATATATTTCCTAATAATCTTCACCTTGGCGAGTATTTCAATTAGGTGACAAAACATGATCCACTGTGTATCCTCACAACCATGTTGTCTCCACCTTCTTTACTCCACCGAAAAACACACTCACATAGGCTTGTTAGAATCACTCCACAATTAGTAAAATTTTGTCCTCTTTCAATAGAGTCATAATTCTCTACACGAGAATTATCATACTCCACCTTATCCAGTAGTACACTTATTCGACAAATGTCGATCACCTTGCTGAAAATACCAACTCTTATATTTGGCTTCCTTGAGAGTCTTCAACCATCGACATAAAGATTCTATCACACACCTTGCATAAATGCCAAACCATGTCTTGTGTGCAAATCTTGTGGACCCGCTAGCAATAACACATCCTTTTCCATAGCATTTCAAAAAGGATAAACTAGTATCTTATGGAGAAAAGAGACACACCAATAGCTAACATTATCAGTATCTTCATCTACTGATTTAGAGCTACTTGTCGAAATTGGTCCATTCCGACAATCTTCTTTAAGGTACCTTGATTGTCTACACACCTCCAAGGTTTCTGCTAGGGAAAACGTCACGTTTGCTTTCTTTGTGTAACCAGATTGAACCAACATATCCTTGACTTGAATTTGCCACAAGCCAAAATTGATTCATCCATCAAACTTTTCTATTTATACCTTCTCAAGTTTTGAAAAATCATTGCTGACATAATTGCTTTGCTAAACAACTTTTAGCTCTAGTACCACTTGTTAGGGAATTTTCAATGCCTTCCAAGATCTTGCAAGCAAAAATATCAAACAAATAATAACAGAAAATAGATGGAAAATAAAACTAATCACACAATACAAGAATTTATGTGGAAAACTCCTATAATGGAAAAAAGCCACGGCCGCCAAGGACGACGAGAGAAAAATCCACTATGTGAAAATTTGTTACAATCGCTCTAATAATTTTCCTTACACCTAAAACCCTAATAACACACACAATCTCTCAATAGACCTACTGTTTCTCACACAGTAGAAACTATCTATTTGCAGAAAACTAATTGTTGTGTTATTCTATGTGCAAATAAGTGAACCCAACCTTCCTATATATAATAATTATTTCTTGTAGGAAAAATATCTCTTTTCTTGTACTAGTAGTATTCCTCCTTGAATAAGAAGTCAAATCCTAAAGAGGAAATTACTTATTCCTTAAATAGATTCCTATTAAATAATAAAATATCTTAGGAAATTCTTTTTGAAAATGAGACATATTTCTTAATAGGTTACGAGAACCCTTTTGCAACGATAATAGAAGGTTCAAGCTTATTCGATCCGTTTCTAAGGTATCCATATATTAAGACTATGTTATCGTATACGTACCCTTCACTGAATAGTACGGCTAAAAGCCTTCCTTGAAGAGAAGAGCTCCTGTTACAAGCACAAATTTTATTTGTACGTTAGTTCTTTTTTAATTTAAATAAACCATTGTTGCAAGCATTAAACAATATCAACATGTTGTGCATACGGTGCCTCGTCAACAATTTATTCTTCTTTTTGTTGTTCGGGTTCTAATATAACTACTTATTAATTACTTAATTAGCAAGACTTCGCGTTGTGAATCCGTACAGTTGTCTTTTGGATGGAAGATGTGTCATCTTTTCAATGATTGAATCCAATGAATTAACAAAAGCTTACATATAGTATGTACGTACTGAAATGTATGTTCTTGATGACGTAGATTTGTTTACACCAAGCTAAAGGAACAAAAGCTTTATCGTTAAAAACATACACAATAATTATTTTTATTAAATTGATTTCTAGCTAATAAAATCTTTGAAAGCTTTCAAAGAAGCCACTGAACTCTTAGGAAAGCCATGGTCAAATATACTGTCAATTATTTGAACTCGTTGTTTAATCTCGTGATCTCTCATAAGCTTTTTTATACCACTCACTATATCATCCTTTTGCATAGAATTAGATTGATCATTAGAAATCATGTACCCTACCTTAAGATGATTGATCACCAATTTGACATTGTAATGTTGATGACCTCTAATTGGCCATGCTAAAATTGGGACCCCACAACCAATTGCTTCTACAGTTGAATTTCATCCACAGTGAGATAAAAATCCACCTGTTCATTGATAACTTAGTATCAACAATTGTGGTGCCCATCCAATTATTATCAAACCTCGTTCCCCAGTTTTACTATCCAGGTCTTTAGGAAAATATCCACATTATTTTTAGATTGTCTGAATAGAAAAATGATATGGAGGATCTAATCTACCAGCATTGGCTTGAATGACCCAAACAATCGGCCGGTTTGATGCTTTTAATGCATTAGCCAGTTGGGCATACTCATCTAAAGTGGGACCAACCTCGGTAACAATTGATACATATAACACAGATCTACGTGGCTCCAAGTTCAACCATTGAATGATCTCATCTTCAGTGACGTTAGAGCTCCATCGATTGGTTCTCAACTCTCGATCACGAAGTAGTGAATGGGCCGATTTGTAAAATTGTTCGGGTAACAATTGGCCTACTCCCCAAACCGGCTTTCCCGTTTGATTAACTAAATAGTTAATAAATGGTCCCTCAAGATCATCACACGTGTTGAACATCAACGCCATCAATCCCTCCACTTCCTTCATCCACGGTGGTTGATCATCGGGTACTTTTGCACCTTTTTTTTTGGACCGAGTGCACCCGGTGGAGGGGGTGGATTACCAGGAGGAGGCCCGTAAGGCCTATGTTTAAGATCCGATTCAAATAAAGCCATACTCTCAGATAACCCAGGAAGTAAACTGGTCTCTCTCGATTTGATATCTTGGAAGCGAGCTTGCCGCATGGCACACTCCACAGCTGCTAAGCAAGCACCAGATATGAAGAACCCAACAATGGGAACTTCGAAATTCTTGAAAACATCAACTGTCTAGCCCATCATAACGTCGATGACAGCAAAAATAGGTCGGGTATCTGGTTCCCGAGTTGAAAGGAGGTTTTGAAGGCCTTGAAGCATTTGGCTGTGTATGACAACATGGTGGTGAGGAGGAGGTGGAGGTGGAGATGAGGAGGGTATTTCAGTAATTTCAAAGAGAGGGTATTGGTGAAGAGAGGAAGGGATGATGCTAGAGGTGGAAATGTGAAAGGAAACGATGAGGGTAGCGTTTGGGGGAGAAATATAAAAAGCAATGATAGAGCGCCACGTGTCAGTGAGGAGATTTTCCTTAAAATGGAGACCTATGGTGTATGAGACGCCCGAGGTACCCTACTTGTCCAAGTGATTCTGATTGTCAAAGGTACCTAGAATACCCTAAGGATCCCTCAATCTATCTCTTGTTACTTTCACCATTAAGGGTACCTAGGGTACCCTGCCTGGGGTACCCTACTTGGGATACCTCAGATACACCCAAGGAGTTAAGGGATATACTGTACATAAATGAGATGGTCAAATGGTCTCTAAAATATCCTCCACGTGGCTATCTTTATCGCCAAAAGATAATATTTGATTTGGTAAAATCAAATAGTTGATATCTTGTCAATAAAGAGGGGACAAACAGCTGTCCTTGACTGCCACCCTTAAAGCTATCTAGACAGTCTCTGCAGGAATATTCAGCACTACCCAGCCAGCATACGCCATGTGTACCAAATGACAAAATCTGTCAATAACGACATTACTGTTCCCCATGCTCATTTCTAACGGCTCAAAAAGGTAAAAATGCGACAAAATGACAAGGAATATTATGGAATTGACAGCAAAATCACCATTTGGAAATGTGTCACGTGGCGGGATACTCCATCAGCACTATAAAAGGACAGCTAGGTTTATTCTTCCACATGATGATTTCACCGTTACACAAACATATCACAAAAGGCTGAGGCCCTTTTTTTTTTCTACCTCCTCCATTTTCAGAGAGCTTGCTAGCTCTCCACTCTTCAAAAGCTTGAGGTGCTGACTTGGGCGTCGGAGTGTAGTTGCCGACTCCACTTCTAACCTCATTTTCTTGGTTTTGCAAGTCCAGGGCACCTCTCCAATCACTCCCCTTAAAATCTCAGTTTTCCTCCATTAACCACGTTTCATCCACTTACCTCCATCAAAAAGCCAAAACAACCTATACTCTACAACTTAGCGAGGTACCCCTTAACATGAAAATAAATTTCATTATTCTTAGTGGGTTTTACACTCTCAATCGACTTACCGAAAGTCCATTGAAAACAATTGGCACCGTCTGGGTCGGAACGCATAAAAACCTTCCACAGCAGTTGCCAAGCTCAATTATCGAGTATAGCTATGGCTCCAAACCTACCCTCCAACACTATCTTGCACGACCATGAAAGGGAGAGAGACGATAACATTGATGACACTAGTGATTCAGCAAAAAGGACAGCCCGTTTAAGCAAGGGCAAATCTGCCAAACAGTCCACTGGTGTATGCACAACAGAGGAACCCATTTCCCAATGGTCCTTTGAAGAACTCGCACATGCGCTTCTTCAGGCTATGGGTCTCAAGTCCCCCTACCGGAGAATCTTCCAACGACTCCAGACATTCCTCCAAAGCGGCACAAGAAGCAACTCATCCCACACACTGAGGTACCCGAGGGGAGTAGGCCGCAGAAAGAGCCGTCGGGTACCTAATCCAAGCATCAACTAGCACCTACACCGGGCGAGCACTGCACAGCCTCTAGCTACTTCGTAGTAACCAAGGTACAAGGCATCACAAAAGAGCCTGAGAGGATCTCTGGGACAAGCTGAACGCCAAAAGAGCTTTTCACCTGGCCGAGGCATTCTCAGGGGTACCATAGGTTGGGGTACCCCAAGAGTTTCTTGAAAAAATGGAGCACTTGGAAGCTCAAGTCAAACTCCTCTCTTAAAGGCAACATGTCACCAGTGCTCAGAATCTAGTGGGATACAACTCGCCATTCATTATGGACATTCGGATAGCCGTTTTGCCAGACACATTCACCATGCCTCAGGTACCCCAGTATTCGGGTACCTCTGATCCAGCAGAACACGCCGAGCTATACCGAGACCAGATGCTCATTAAAGGCGTCACCAACAAGGCTATGTGTCGTTTCCTCACACACTCACCGGCCCTGCTAAGGCTTGGTTCCGTTCATTGAAGGCAGGCAGCATATCCTTCGTAGACCAGCTCCTCACCGAGTTTGCGCATGAATTTTCTTACTCCTCTCAAGATCAGGTGATTTCCAAGCTTGCCTTCATCAAGCAAGGGAAGTCCGAGACTTTGGCCGAGTATGCAACTTGCTTCCATCAAGAAGTATTACGGACGGGCACGTTTAGTGACCAACAAATGCTAACACATTTTAAGTAGAACATGTGATTGGGGAAGCTCTGGCACTCCTTTCAAAGGTGTCGCCCTCTCTTATATGGGGAAGCCCAATCCCGAGCGTTACAGCAGATAGAAATGGATGAGAAATGCCACCTCAAAAGGCAAGACGATAAAGTGGAGCTTTTAAAATCCATAGAGAAGCCCAAAAAATCAGAGATTCCACAACAAGGGGTGCCGAGCTATCAGATTGCTTCTGACACCCAAATTGAAGGCATACCTCACCAGAGCCAGATTGTCACCACATGGGGTACCATACTTTAGAGAAGTTGGTTTTCAAGCCTCGCTCGACTATCAAAGCTCCAGCCATGGCCAATTGCTTGATCGAAATCGCCAATGACTCCGAGGGTGAAGGAATCCTGGGGTACCCGAGCGAGGCTAAACAAACAGAGAAATAAGAAGTAATCACCATCAACCCCAACAGAGAAAAGTCTTACCACTAAGGACATGTTGGGATACCTTACCTATCCCAATCACGATGACCTACCCCAGGTCAGAGCTAGCCAAGAAAGACTTATGAAGTCATAAAACAAAGCAAGTAATTACGAAAATTGCGACTGTTAAAGAGAGAGAGGGTCAAAGAAGGCCCGACAGCGAGGTATACCGCTATACCATAGCGACATGAGTTCCCGTTAGGATACGCATCTGCCTACACCTCCATTCTCTTAAGAAAGTAGGGAATGAACAACTCCAAATAAATACGCCAAGTTGAGTGTTCAACTGACATTGCAATTGCTAAAAAAAAAGAGGGCTAGAGAAGGCCCGAGGGTAGGCTATACTGCTGTGCCATAGCGACATGAATTTCCATTAAGGTACGCATCCGCCTACACCTCCATTCTCTCAAGAAAATAAGGAATGAACAATTCAAAATAAATATTCCAAGTTAGGTGCCTAAAAGAAAACGGGTAGGCTAGTTGCTGCCTCTGTTATTCTCTATTAAGTTGATTATTATTGTCGCCATTATACGTTTTTACTGTCACTATTAATGATTATTTGTCAAAATGCATCATGAATTGTATTAAGATACGCACCGAGTATATCTAAGAAGATCGCCATACAACTTATAAAATTGAGTTTCTCCATTGGATTTCTCGGGGTATCCCATTGGAGAGGTACCCCGACTACGAAGGTACTTAAGAAAATTGTCATGCTACTAATAAAGTGAATTTCTCCAATCGGGTTTCTATAATACCCTATCTATGTACTCCGAATACCGAAAAGTACCTTAAAAGATCACCCCGCAACTAATAAGTTGGGTTTCTCCAATCGAATTTCTGGGATACCCCATTGGTGGTACCCCGAGTACATAAAAGGTACCTAAGAAGAATGTGCCATGCAACTATTAAAGTTGAGTTTCTCCAATCGAATTTCTGAGGGGTACCCCGAATACATGAAATGTGCCTAAGAAGATCACCATGCAACTTATAAAATCGGGTTTCTTCGATTGAATTTTTGGGATACCCCATTGGGGGGTACCACGAGTACAAAGAAAGTACCTTAAAAGATCGCCATGCAACTAATAAAGCTTGGTTTCTTCAATCGGGTTTCTGGGATACCCCATCGGCGGGTACCCCGATTTTATGAAAGGTACCTAAGAAGATCGCCATACGCTTATGAAGCTTGGTTTCTTAAACCGAATACATAGAAAAAGTACCCCGAGAACATGGAAGGGTACCAAAGAAATTGTTCATAACGCCAGTTTATACAAAGGAACAAGAAATTCAAAATACATACAACCATATGATAGAAAAAATCAGCACAACATCAAAGTACTTTTAGCACCCCCAACAGCACGGAGTTGCCCAGAAATCAAAAAGAAAAAGAAAAAAAAGTTTCAAGTACAATCATCGAGAAAACCCTAAGAAGCACGAAAAACAAACAAGCTAAAAGATCACATAATTGGTGGAATATCATCTTCACCATTTCTGAAATCAGGTGGACCCTTGACAAATCCAAAGGTACCCGGAATGCGAGCTTCCGAAGTTAGAGCATCTGAAGGAAGCCTCTGTTGGGGTATGTCAGGTACCCTCGGGATCTATGCTGACTACCAGATAAAGACATCGAGGATTTCTTCTTCTCCTCTGGAGCTGGCAAAATAGGTCATCGGGTCGTGTTCGTGTCGTATCAAATTTAGGTCGACCCAAACACGACCCATTTGATAATCATGTCAAAATATTGAGACCCAAACCCAACACGAAAAATAAACGGATTACCCAATAACCTGCTTAATATCTAAATATTTAATAAAATTTATATTAGAGACTTGTGTGTGTGTGTATGTATGTATGTATACATTTCTACATATGTATGTATGTAGAAATGTATAATATGAAATTTTAAAATGCGAAAAAGTCTTGGAAAACTTTAAATTCATCTGGTTCAAACACTTTAAGTATTAAGCCTTTAAAACCCCACGGTTTTAAAATTTTTTCGGACTTTCCCGTACTTTAAAATTCCGAAACCAAATAAGGACTATATATACAGACACCCAAAATATTATACATTTACACTATTGAAATTCTACATCTATATAAAATTTTATAAATGAAACACTATATATATGTCCATCATTCAAAAAAATAAAAAAAGAAAATTATGCGAAATATTTCAGTTTTAATGATAAAAACCTAAAAATTAATTTAAAATAGAAAATATAATCATGTCATTGGTAGGCTAAATAGGTTAAAATTCTTGACCTTAACCCGCCACGAAAAAAAATCGTGTCGACCTGGCACAAACCCATTTAATAATCGTATCAAATTTAACAACCCATACCCATTTATTCGTGTCATGTTCTTGTCGGGTAGTCGGGTCGTGTCAAATTTTGCCAGCTTTATTCTCCTCAATCACCTTCAAAATATCCTCCTTGCTAACCCACTCTCCAATGCGAGATGCCCCTTGATCCACCAGAAGAGATACCCTGTGATCTAATCTTGCCCTCTGGAGCTCAGGGAGGTCGAATAGCCTTCGCCGAAGGAGCATCACATGAACCACCTGTCATCTCCCAAAAAAAAGGGCATCAAAATCATCACCAAACAAGTAAAAAAGTTAACTGGGCAAATGAGAAGCATCACAAGTAAGATAAAAGGTGCAGGACATGAAGCACCAGAAATCAAAACATGGCGATAGTAGGGTACCCCGACGTGTGTGACTAATGATGGGGTACCCCACAATATTCTTACAAAAAGGTTGGAGAAATAAATAAAGTCCTAACTCAAAAAATTCTATATGGAGGGCTACCCCATCGTCGTTAGAGTGCTCTGGCTTCTTCCCGTCCAGGGGGAACCCTAAGATATACAAAGGAGGGAATATGATATTTGGCTCTGAGTGGCTCAAGATCATCCAGGGTAGCTCGCCTAACAACTAGAGAGAGATTTGCTAGACTTGGCAGTAAAACTAAAAGATTCGAGGACTGAGCTGGTAAGGTGGATTTCTACATTAGAGGGCTGAGTTTGAGACCTACCCCGAAATTGGTGGGCTGGAAAAGAATGGGATAGATGTGGGCTACTACAACTACTATGGGCCCTAACGGAAGAGCCAGAAGCGTGGCTACTACTACTAGGGACTACCCTCATCGAGCACCGAGCGCCCACGCCCCTTTGACCCAATAGATTTCTTACCCATCTCCATGAATCTCCATGAATCAAACACCACCACATCCCACATCCAGCCAACAAAACCAACGCAAATTCACCCCACCAGCACTAACACCAATACCAACCCAACAAAACAACAAACACCAAAATCATACAAACGACCAGCAAAACACCAAGCATGGCCAAAAAATTACTCAAACCTACCACTAAAAAACCGCACAAGTGCGCCACAAATCGCTAAAGAACTCGTTCAAATACCGAACACAACTGAAACACCACCAAAATTATACCAAACGCAATTGGTAATCACCAAAAGTGACCGAAAATCGCACAAATCAGCTACAAAATAGCAAGACCCACAAAAAATACCAAACACGGCCGAAAATTACCAAACTGTGACAAAAAGCAACACAAAAATACCCAAATCGCCAAGCTCTACCAAAAACTGCCACCACTTATCAAGACAGACTTGGAGGAAATCATGCCAAATCGCCGCAATTCGCCAAGATCTGGGAGAATATCACCCAAACCCGCAACGAACTATCAAGACCCGTTGGAGCCCAACGCAAATCACCAAGGATTCACCACAAATCACCGGAATACGCGAACTTGGAGCAAGAAAATCCCTAGCCCCGCCCGAATCTGTCGAAACCGCGCCTAGAACAGCCAAAGAATCTCGCCGGAAACCTTTGAAGGCTGACGAAAATGGCTGCAGAGGAACCCACGTTTTCAGCAGCCAAAAAAAAAAAAGACAGAAGAAGAGAGAAGTGGGAAGCCGAAACCGCCGGCTGAACAAAAAAAGAAAAAAAAAGAAAGCCACCACGCTTTGGGAGCGACTGAGAACCCGTGAGAAGCCAAAAGAGTCGCTCTCAATCTCTTTTGGATTGGAAAAAAAAAAGAGGAAAAAAAGTTGAAGCTTTAAGTTTCTTTTGGGATTACAAGATGAAATAAAGAGAAGAAGTGGGTACCTTCGTAGTGCCGTGGGAAACGAAGAATTGCGCTTTTGATTTGGAAGAAAGTAATGAAAAAGAGAAGAGAACGTGAAGAGATTGTGAAAAGTTATTGGGATTGCAAAAAGAAAGAGAAAAAGTAAAAAGACAAAGAGAAGTGATTGAAACTTAAGTAGAACTTAGTAGTTCTACTTATCTCAAGTCAAGTTTTTAATCAAACTTCGAATAGGAATTTTTTATAATATTTTTCTATATTTATATGACTTGAACCATAAAATTTTTCTTATTAAATAAATGGGCCTTGTTATAATATTTAAATTTATAAATTTTGATCTATCTTTAAAATTTTTAAAATTTTTAACTATAATTTTATATAAGTTTAGATGATTATCATATTCATAAAGATCTATTGGTTCTAAATTAAGACATGCATTAATAATTATTTGTTTCTTTTGTGACAGAGACCATATTTTTTTTTCAAACATATTTATGTATATTTCTAAGCTATCATTCTAACTTAGATACATTCCATCCAAGCTTTCATATAAATATTGTAATCTAAATTTGACATTTTGAATTAAAAAATTCATATTATTGTTATCATTATTCATTATGGACGTTCTTGAGTCCTGTTATTTGTTTTGTACCAGTCTTGAATTACTTTAAGACGTGTTAAAATTGATTCCATTAATGCTATCCTATTTTCTTCTTCAAAAGCATCAAATATATCATATTTATCTTCGACATTTATTCTAGTCATATTTCTATATTGAATTTTCTTGAGATTTAAGTGATCTTTAATCATAGTAATTGCATAAATAATTTGATATTCTTGACTAAAATCCAAATTATCTATAGCATTTAAAAACGTGATAACAGATCGTTCCATGATTTTAAGAATTTGAGTTAATTTTATCACTTCTACTCTTATATTATTCCAGAAAACAACCAAGGCTCAACATGCTTCCGTTTGTTTCTAAAATTTAAGAAAATAGTTCAGGACTACTAACCAATGTACTATCTCACAGAATTATGAGACAGACTAGCTAATTGCCTCTAACCATAGAGAGGTCCATGGTCAGCACCGTCATAACTCTACATGTCCAGCAAGATCACCTCAGCGACTGTTCCACACAGCCTAACGGAACACACTGCTCCACAACCTAGAAGGATCTCTCTGAGTGCTTTTCTTGCAAACGTCTCTAGAAGAGTGCTTAGTACTATGAAATCTTTTTCGATTAGCACAAATACTGGCATTTAAAGTGCTTGATTTATTTCTTAAAATTATAAGGTAGAAGATGATAATTTCACTCAAAATATTTTTTTATTTCATAACTGGAGATTGTTACAGAGAAAGGATTACAGAAGCTTTGAAGGTTAGGGATGGCTACAGGGTCGATTGCCTCTCTCCTTCTTACATGATTTATTTATATTTTTAAAAAGATAAGATTACATGATAGGATTACATCACACGTGTTATCTCTTTTGGAAGCTTGGAGATTTCCTTCAGATAAGGTGTCCCTTCATATTTTCTGTTTGATGACATCTGTCTTGTGTAGCAGATAGCTACTGTATGGCTAAGATAAGAATTCTGAGCTTTATCATTTTGGCTTCTTATTTTGAATTATTAAGCTTTGTCAAGTTAGCATCTTTGATTAATCTTGTGGACCCTGTACATGCTTATTATGAGCTCTTCATCTATTGACATGTTTTCTTCACTAGACCCATTTTAGATTTCCCGTAACAAAAGCCACAATCATTCTGGTGTTTTAACACCTTGCATATCTTGTGGTGTGTTGGCACACTAGGCTCCACATGATTTTCGTATATTACTTTTTTCTTTGTAATAATGGCCTGTTTGGCTAGAATATTGTCTTTTCTGCTTATCGAAAAGATTAAATGCTCTTTGGTAGTCTCATAGAGCCATACACTTCCTTTGCTTATCCTCTCGAGTTGTTCGTTGAGGACTTTCATCCCTATGGCACATTTGGTGGTAAGTGCTTTGGGCTCAAATAATTTTGGATTATAATCATTATAGACCTGATCTAAATTAGTTGTGGGACTAATCTTTTTGTCACGACCGACTCCAACCAAAGATCATGTGTTGAAATTTGATACCATTTGTTATCACAAAATTTAGGACAACCACTAAAGAATTTGACAAAAATGGCTTCTTTTGTCCTGCTCGTTTTTTTTAGTTCAATGGCGGCTTTTTTGATCTTTTCGGGGAGTAATTCTAATTCCCTGAAATTTTCATCAGTATAAATGAGATTAAGAAAACCATAATTAAATATATCTTTTATCATTTTAGGATCACCTCACAAAAAGAAATTAATCATTGGGTATAATCCTGAATGATCTGGTATTATAGCTTGGCTAGGACGAATCCCATAGGCTATTTTACTAATTCTTCTATATTCATAAGTATAGTCATTTTCACATGGAATTTTAACCATTGAAATTGACTGTCCGCTTTTAATATATTGGGGTTTTAAACTCTGTGAAGAGCTTTGGGAACCCTCTCCCTTCATATACTGTTCTTTAAGATCATGGATTGAGAGGAATCTCTCTGGAATTGGGATCTTTGTATTCTGTGAAGAACACTGGGCGATCTGACCCTTATTTTGGTCCTTAAAATGAACCCTTTTTTAGCATTTTGCTAATAAATTCTTCTGAAGTTTATACTTCTAGATCATTTGGCAAACTTTTATCTGGGCAAAGTTTGCTCAATTCTTCTTGGGCAGCATCAATCATAGCAGGCCCATCATAAATCATTTCATTGCCCTTGAGAAGCAATTCTTGACCATCAACGCACATCATTATGCCTTTTATTATTCTGGAAAGACTTTTATCCATTATATTCTCTACTGAAAAAATCTGCAATACAATTGTTAGATCCTTTAATATGCTCAATTTCAAAATTATATTCTACAAAGAATTACTGCCATCTAATTAATCTCTTATATTGAGGGAGATTAGGCAATTTATTAAATATAAATCCTTTAACTTGAATGTTATCAGATCGAACTTTAAATTTCTTTGGTAATAAAAAGAAAGTAAATTTAGCTATTCCATTCTTAATAGCTAATAATTCCTTTTCATTACTATGATAATTCTTTTCTGCGGGCTTAAATGTTACGCTGGTATATCTACAAATCTTTTTTAAATTTGTTTTTAATACTGCACTCCAGTGATTATCAGAAGCATTAGTTTCAAGAATTAAACTATCACTAGCAGTAGGGAATCCTAATCTTGGTAGATTTTTACATTTTTCTTTTAAGTTTTTAACTACTTGAGTATGAGATTCTTTCCAAGATTTTGTATTATTCTTTTTTAATAACCCTTATAAGGGTTGTCTTTCTTTTGCTAAATTTTTTATGAAACTTTCCGCATAATTAAGACATCCTAAAAATCTTTGAATTTACTCTTTAGATTTTAATTTATCTGGGAACAAATATATTTTTTCAGAAATATGAGGTTGCATTTTTATTCCGGTTTCATCTATTATTAAGCCTAGAAATTCAATCTTAGGTTTCATTGTCTCAGCTTTCTTTTTAGAAAGTAATATCCCATGTTTATTGCATTTTTATGCAAAAGAAACCAAATGAGTAACATGATCAACTTCATTATTAGAGAATAGTAATATATCATCCACATAAATAATGCAAAATTCATGAAATTCTTTAATAATTTTATCCATTCTTCTTTGCAAGATTTGCGGTGCATTTTTTAATCCAAATGGCATTACAATCCATTCATACTGTCCTTGAGGTGTACTAAAGGTAGTAAATGGTATACTGTCTTCTTCAAGCTTAATTTACCAAAAGTCAGATTTATAATCAAATTTGCTAAATATCCTTTTATTAATTACGGAGATAATTAATGTATCTTTGCGAGGTAAAAAGTATCCATCAAATTTGGTATATTGATTTAATTCTTTATAATTAATAAGTATACGAGCTTTTCCTCGTTTAATTTCTGCATGATTCCTAACCATAAAGGCAGGGCTGCTATGTGGACTTTCAAATTCTCGGATAAGTTTGAGATCTAAGAGTTCTTTAATTTGTTTATCAAATTCTCTTATATCTTCTTGCCCATATCGCATAGGCTTAACTCTTATAAGAACATTTGGATCTTTTAATTCTATCTTAGCATATGTTTTATCAATTTCCCATAATTGAATTGGATTTTCACCAAAATTTTTATCAAGTTTTACTAAGATTTTTTCATAATCAGATAGAATTTGATTAATTTTTATATTGAAATCATCACAATGGCTGCGGCGAACATGAAATTTTCGAAAGGTGCACCAAATGGGATTATAAATCCTTGGAGTGGAAAGGGTATGATTACATGGTGTTTTAAGAGTAATAGTTTCATTAGTCATTATATAAATAAATTGATGAAAGAAATTAACTCCTAAAAGTATATCTGCTCCCATATAATCATAAGACCATAAGATTGGTATTTTTAAGACATAATTGTCGATTTGTATTAAGGCTTTTATTCGACATGTTCCTAGAGAAATTTGCTCGCCATTTATTCCTTGTCCTTTTAAAGGTTTATAATCTTTCTAATAAGACACTGGATAAATTTTTGAATTAGCTAAGCTAACTCCTGAACCCGTATCGATTAAAGCATGGAACCGTTCTGGTTTATGCTTATAATATGGTACAATCACTTTTATATATACTATAAAAGGATTAGACATATCTTGATAGGGTTTGTTTAAAGCCTTCAATTGTTATTAATATCTCTCTATCTCCTATGCAGTAAGGAGAGAAATTTTCAAGAAAGTTCATTCCTAACAATAAAGGACTTATATTTGTTTTATATTCTGGTTCTATAATGAAAGGAAAGATAAATTCTATTCCTTTAATCTTTAATGGTATTTCACTGTATTGGGTTAATGTTTTTCTTTCGCCATTATATCAGACATAAGTATGTGGTTCAATTAGAATCTTTCTATTTAAATATTTAATTATCTTGACATCTATATAAGATTTTGCAGCTCTAGTATCTAGGATGGCAAAAGTCTCATGCGATGACTTTCCATTATTATATTCAATTTTGATTTTTAGATTTTGATTGTCTTTTCTAATTGTTGTTAATATTTCTTGTGACGATTGTATCACAAGAGGGCTACATCTTGAAGAACTTGGCGTTCCACTTAAATTTCTAGGCATAGAGATTGATTCTCCACTCCATAAAATTATTCTACCTTCCGGTGTGTATTCGATGGTTCTAGAGGTACTCCCTCTAATCAAAGTAGGTTGACTCTTTAAATCTATATCCCATTCTTCGGGTAGATCAATTTCTCTTAATTCAGAGGGTTGCATTTTTCCAACTTCATTAAAAAGTTTGTCTATTTCTATGAATTCTTTATCAGCAAACATTTCACTGTTAGCTGTATTTGTTAATACATATTCTATGGCATAGGTTATGCTATATGGATATGATCCATCATGCATTATATCAAAGTATTTGAAATCATAATATAAAGTTAAAGTTTTGTTTATATTTCCATCTCTAAGACTTATGGAATATTTAGAATATATCTTTAATATCAGTTTCTTATAATTAAGATTTCCTTGAATTACTCTAAGAAGTGCATGTTTTCTATCTTTTATTCTATTATCTAGTACAGTAAGATTTACTGGACTATCAATTCCTTCTTTGAAATGAGATTTTATCTTAATTCTTCAATATGAATATATCCAATTTTATGCCTATCACTAGGTCTAATTTTATTGATTTTTTCTTCTATATCAAATTTTAATAACAATGGTATATTTGTATTTCCTCTTACGTGCCTAATGTCAATTGGCTCTTCTCTTACAGTGGCACCAAAATACATTATTTTTTTTCTTTTAACTATATTAGTTATTTCTTGTGCTAACCTATTGATTGATGTCATGGATGTTTCTAATCCCTTTTTATTAATCTTTAGATATTATTTTTTTTTATCAAAGATTAATTCTTTATTAAAAGAACCTTGTTCTTCTATTTCTTCATCTTGATATAGATCTTTATTATTTACTTCTTCTATACTCATTCGATTTTGAAGTACTTAAAGTTTCATCGAGACGGGTAGTATATGCTATCATTTTTACTAACCTCTTCACTATCGGTGATTAATTCTAATTCTTCAAAATCTTTAAACATTTTAATGTTTAATTTCTTTTTCTTAGGACACTCATTCGCGTAATGTCCTTCTTCATTACATAACCAGCATTTACATTTTTTTGGCGTTTTTACCTTAGATTTTCCAAATTTGTTCCTTTTAAAGAACTTTTTCTTATATTTATTTTTCTTGTAATATTTTGTATTAGTCTTGAAAAATTTCTTCTTTTTAAATCTTCTCTTATGTTTATAAATTTTTTCTGAACATCCAAATCTTGGAGGTTCTTATAATCTTGAACAACATAAACTTCGATTAAATTTTTCATTAATCTTTTATCTCTTATTTCAGAATACCACTGATTTACTCTATTTCGAGCAAACCTAATTCTACTTCCAAGGGTATCAGTATTGGTAGTATCATCATATTCTTGGCTATATTCTTCCATAATCTTTTTGCCCCATGGGTTTGGTATTTTCATAAAATAGAAACTATTGTAATACATCTTTGTATTATCCTCTTCTCTAAATTTACATTTATAATATAGTTCTTCGAAACTACATGTGTATGTCTCTACGTAACATATATCACATATTTCAAGCTTAGTAAGCTTTCTCATATTTTCGATTCTCTTTGTTTCTAATTCTTGCTGATAATCGGCTTCCCAATCTTCTCCTAAGAATTCTCTTCTTATTTCACTTTCAAATCTCATTGAGATTTGTTTTTAGGATTAATTTTCTTTAGGGTTTTCCCCATATAATACTTTATTTTTATTGTTTACACTTAATCCCATAATCCATTGTGCAGCTATTCCTACAAATGAAGTTTTAAGGAATTCAATGCTATTATGTCTATTTTGATTATAAAATGCTAATGCAATCTTCATGGATTTTACCCAAGCAGTTATCATTTTATCTCTATCTTTAACACAATCTAAGTCTAACCATATACCCTCATGACTGATGGGTCTTTCTTGATATTCTCCTAGGGTTTTATATTCCCTCTTAGGTCTTCTACTTAGCCTAGAATAATGACTTTGTGATCTTTCGTTTTCGTATGTTAGTATTTCTTCTCTAGCATAGGAAGCTCTATTACTAGATCCACCTCGTTCAAAGACTCGTGGTTTTGATTCATTCATTTTTAAATGTTCAATTCTTTTTTCAATATCTTCTAAATTTATGAAGACATTATCATCTTCTTCATTTGTTTTAGATTCCTCATTATTATTAGATAATTCTTTTAATCCATTATCAGCATTTTCGCTTAACATTCTTAAACTTATCAATTTTTTCGTTTCCTTTTATTTTGTTAAATATTGGCCTTACCATAGGCTGGATTTCATTGCTTTTCTTTTCATTGAAATAAATTATTTTATCTTGTAGAATTTTATTCTGTTATTGAATTATCATAAGTAATTCTTCCATATTATTATCAATTCTTTATACTTCAATTTTCTTGTAATTTTCCATGTATGTTTATGGCAAATTTATTACCAAGTTCTTCTACATTTTTTTCTATTTTATTTAGTTGACATTCTATCTTATTTCTATAGAATTCTTATTTATTATATCTATAATTTTTTGTTTTAATAATTCCAAATCTTCAATTTTGCATTCATTTATTATTTGTTTAATAATTTCACAAAATATAGAAGCTAGTAGGTTTTTACCTTCTAGTTTTAGATAAAGAGGATATACATATAGAAGATTTCAACCATTTGATTTGGTAAATGATTCTGTTATGTGGGGAAATAATCAGTTAAACTGGATTTCTCTATAAATTGTATTTCCCTGAAAAAATTTCTAGTATTTCATTTGCACATTCCACCGTACTTTCGGAATTAATTCAATCAATTAAGTTAATCAATTAATCAATTCAAAATTCAATTTAATTACTAAATATAGGGGTGTAAATGAATAAAATGTTCAAACTTTGAAGTTTTTTAATTTAGGGGCCTTCGGTGCCCACTGTGCTTCGGGATGTTTAGCTTTTTCCTTGAATCTTTGGAAGCTTTGAGAATTTTTGAGGATTGCAAAATGAAAGAGAAAAAAAAAGAATAGATAAAGGTCAAGAAAGCTTGTGTTTGGTTTCACGAAATCAAGACAAACAGAGAGGAGATTAAATCAAATGGGGCGCCAGAATTGGAAAGGGTGTCCAATTTTGAAATTTAAAAAGTAAGCGAGAGTCGATGCTTGTCGCGTGTTCAATGTTGCACGAGAAAGCCAATGGAAACGTCTTGAATTGAGAAAATCAATGGTTGCGTTTCGGTAAAGACGAGAAGAAATACAATAGTATCTCCACTTTCCTTTTAATTTAAATTTTTGAATTTTTGAATTTAAAAAAAAGAGAGAGAGAAAAATTAATTATCCAATTTCATGGAAATTTCTATGGGAGATCCGTTTCTTTTACTCAAATTTCAAGGAGC
>JASUUF010000095.1:0-82124 GCA_030449835.1 Clausena lansium | reverse complement strand
TATGCTAATGCACTTAATGTCATGATATCACAAGATAAGTATGAAATATTTATTAAGATTAAAGTAAATGACCATACAAGAATTATTACCAAAATAATAAATCATCTTTGCCTCGACATTTTCTTCTTAGATTATGATCAAGTGACTTCCCTCACAAGTTTTCATCAAGTAACTCTATACCAGTCCTTGATTGTGCCACCTACAAAAAAATATTGAAGATGTGCCCTTTGTTATCCAAATATTCTTGGGTCCTTGATTGTTAGATTTGGTTCCCTTTGGAACCCAGCTTTCTAATACCAAAATAAGTGTTCTTCCTAATTGAACATGCATAGCTCATATGCCCATTGCCATTACAGTAATTACAAGTGATTTGATGTTCATTGGTTGAGGTAGCCTTAACAAAATAGCTCTTGTAATACATTTATTTTATGTTGAACACACTCGATGCCTCGCTTTGTCAAAAACACATTTTTTGAGAACCAAGCAATTTATATAAATTCTTTTACCCATTTGTGAACTTTCAAATAATGTCATTTAGCTCATTGCTCTTTTCTTGAGAGCCTCGATTTCTCACTTAGTTAGATCATATCGACTAGTGAACTCTCATGCTTAAAAAAGAGCCAATGACAGAAAAGAGCTCCTTTGCAGAGGTGGGTGTGATTAGAAAGCATATAAAAGCAAGTCGAAGAAGATGTATCGTGGTGCAACTAATGGTTTTGTTGAACCTGGTAAAGAAAACATGGTGTATAATCTTAAAAGGTCTATTTTTTGGACTTAAGTAGGCATCTAGACATTAATATTTGAAATTTCATTATATTATCACCTCTTATGGGTTTCAAGGAGAACATTGTTGATCAATGTATATACTTCGAGGGTCGGTGAGCAAGTATATCATTTTGGTGCTTTATGTGATGATATATTGCTCAACGCTAATGACATTATTTTCACTTGAGACAAAACATATGTTTGTCATACAATTTTGATATGAAGGATCTTGAAGTGAAGCCCATTATGTATTAGAATAGAGATTATTTGTGATAGATCTAAGGGAGTCTTAAGATTGTCTCAAAAGGCCTACATTGATCGTATTCCGAAAAGATTTAATTTACGAGGCTTGTACTCTGAAAATCACCAATTTCAAAAGATGACACACTTTCCAAGTCTTAATGTCCAGATAATGATGTAGATAAAGTTAAAATGCAAACAATACCATATGCATCAATTGTGGTAGCTTGATGTATACTCAAGTTTGTACACGCCCTGATATTGCTTTTGCGGTAGGAGTACTTATGAGATACTTGAGCAATCCTACTTTTGAACATTGGAAGACTGCAAAGAATATACCTAAATATTTGCAAGCCACCAAAGATTTTGCGTTGACATATTAGTAATCTGACTAAATGAACATTGTTGGATATTATGATCCTATTTCGCAAGATGTTTGGAAGACAAGAAATCCACATCTTGTTACATCTTTATGACGGTAGGAAGAGCTATATCATAGAGAAGTGCTAAGCAAACACTTATAGCTTCTTCAACAATGGAGACAAAATATGTAGTATGTTTTAAGGCTACAAGTCAATCTTTATGGATGCAAGACTTTATCACGGGGGCTAGATTTGGTGTCAATTGTACCAAGGCCATTCAAGATACAACGTGATAATTACGCATAAACTATTTTTTCTCTTATAATATAGGGAGTACCTCACGCTCCAAGCACATTGATATCAAATACTTATTTGTGGGAGAAAATTACTCTATACCTAGAACTTGTGTTAGCTGATACACTTACTAAAGCTTTAGCTCCAAAAGTGTTTAGGAGCATATGACTCATATAAGATTATTAGAATCCTCTTTTATATGCTAAAATTGATACGAGTTACGGTTTTGTACTTATAAGTTACAACTTAAATGAGATTATGTATTACTCATATTTCTGTTATTATGCATGCATATTTTTATATGATATTGATATGTCATATATTGTGTACATTATATGTGGTTGGATATGGCATTATGTATATCGTAAAGATTTTATGCTTCGAGCCATTTTGTTTAGTCAAAATATGGACATTATGGACTAAAGCATTTTTGGCTTGGCTTCGATATGCTTTCTTGGGACATTTTATTTCAATCTCCATTATGGTTATAAGAAAGCACAACTTCCTTAAAACATTTTGGTACTAGCCTCCTTATGATGAGAAGGAAGCTCGCTTTTTCGAGACATTTTGATACAACCTCATTATGATAATAAAGTGATAGTACGGGTGACATTTTCTTTTTGTCTCATTTTGCTAGCCGTGTGGACTTTATGGAAATTGGCATGTTGATCACATTTTCATGCTATTTCCATGATTATACTTGTATACTACTACATGGTTAAGTGTTTATAGGTGTCTTGTTATACAGAGCATCCTGTCGATGCACATATGACTTAGTACTTATGACACATTTTGGACTTATTTATGTTTTGGGTGATTGTTCACATTTGACCTTTTGTAATAGTCATATACTGATTAATTCGATTGTTTTCAAAATATTTTATTTTTAAAGTTATCATTAGAATGACTTATATCATCCAAGTAGGAGATTGTTGGATTTATTTCGTCCAACTAAATCATTCTAGTTGTTTTATGATTTACCAAACCAATATGCAACTAGTGTCAAATATCAAGGAGCAATTTTGACAGACTCATTTATTAAATGATCAAATATTATGTTAATGATTCTAATTTTGTCACACACTATATAGTAGTATATTATAGACAAGTATAATCTTTAGTTGTGTTATTTTAGCCTATAATTGGATGGACAATTTTGTAGTAAGACATGAAGGGTCCTTACACTCAGTCACAATATTTAAGTGACTTCAACCCACTGGGAGTTCACTGTTCACAAAGCCAATATTGAGGCAAGTGTGTAGTGCACATCTCTCTCTCTCTCTCTCTCTTTCTCTCTCTCTCTCTCTCGATGCTATGTGCGTCTGTGTGTAGTGAATGTGCAAAAGCTCAAATCTTGAGTTGAGAAGAAGGCAAGTTCCAATGGCTTGGATCAAGGGTTAAGGCAGTTAATAGAAGTTCCATAACAAGTTTCAAAGTTCTTATTCATGGCCAATCAAGGTAAATCTTAAATTTTTACCCAATGCATGTCTTTACTTGGAAATGCAATATCAAGGGCATAAAGATTAAATTTATTTCAGCATATCATGTCTAAAGGGACAGATGATATTCTCTTATTAGTGAAAAACTTTTATGGGGCCACTTTATTAGGTTGTGGAGAATGATTACTCATGCTCTTCCATTTGATGAGTAGTGGTTTCCTATGTAGAATCCATTTTTTGTAAAATTAAAGTTTATATGATCCCAAAGTGGGACCTATTGCTCGGTCAAAATGATAGATGATCATGCGGATAGGGTGGAACCGCCCACATAGAAGTTTTTTTCTCTTCCTACCGTATTTGTACAATCATACTTGAAAAATTAACTTGTTATTCACTTTTGCGAGCGTAGCACAAGTAAAAATTTATGCCTATGGACTATATGTCTCCTCGGTCGCATATAGGTATATAGGACTATGCATACGTTCGGTATCGGACGAACTAAACTTGTTCACTTTTCAAGTCGAACCGAATCGAAAAAATACCGAAGAAATTTAATAATAGAACCGATCGGTTCGCTACGGCCCAGCTTTGGTTTATTGGCTTCAAAATATGAATTTTATATTTTCTTACATAATTGAATAATTTTAAGACATAAGTATGCCTCAATGTCCTCTTATATCATGCCAAATGGTACTATTTATAGTAAAATAATATTATCAATGTTTGGTTTAGTACCGATTCTTAGTTTTTTAACCAAAAATCGAACCAAATTTTCAGTTTGGTTTTTGGTTCAAGTTCATCAATTTTTTGGGAGCAAAAACGAGTCAAAATTTAAAAAAATTAATCCGAACTGAATTTTTTTGGGAAACAGTTCAGTTCTGCCCAGTCCTACCGGTATAGTTGTGTAGAAAATGGGGTTTTTAATTAAATATACCCCAAAAATAGGGTATTTAATTAAATATACCCCATAGTTTAAAATTATATAGATATGCCTTTTTAGTGTGTGCATTGACTAAATTATCCCTAAAAGAAAATATATAAAGCCACACAAAAATAAATCTCCAGCAGCCACTCATTTCAATCATTTCTCACTATTGATAAAACCTAATTCCACACAACAAAACAACACGGTTTGCAACGCTCAAAATTATTTCTTATTAGCCAATTTATTGAGATTTTGGCTAGCAACTGGGTGCATTACCCATCCAAATGAGTAAGGTATTTTAATCTTTTCATTTTTTTTTGGTTTTATTTATGCTTTTTTTGATATTAAATTGGTTTTAGGGTTAGGTTTGACTTGTGATAAACAACAAAACAGCTCACATTTTCATTACATTTGCATCATATAACTGCTATGTGATAGATTTTCTAAGTATATTGGTTGAAATCTCATTTTGTGTTAAAATTTTTGTTCTGCACCCTTTATACAAAACTGCAATGTGTATGCTTGAATTTACACGATCGCAAATAGATATTTCAATAAGTTACACTACTGCATTCGTGTATGCTTGAATTTACACAACTACAGTCATGTACTTAAGTAAGCTATATGACTGCATTCGTGTAGGCATGAATTTACGCAACTATAGTCATGTATTTCAATAAGCTACACTATTGGTGTTGTGTATGCATGAATTTACACTTTTTGTATTATAATTATACGTAGTATTATTACATGAATTTAAACATGTTGTAGCTATTTGTAGGTTTTGACAAACATTGTCTGTACATGATATGTGTTCTCAATACTATTCTAGTGAAGCATGGGTTGCAGCATACGCAGAAACAATCTATCCAGTTGGTGCACAAGAAGAATGGGAGGTTTTAGAGGAAGTGCATAGTAGTGAGGTTTTGTCTTCAGTGGATAAGCGGAAAAAAGGTGGGCCACAAGAAATTAGGATAACGACACAAGGCAAAGAGAAATTACGCCGTAAGTGTGGGAGGTGCGGTTCTAGAGGACATAATCAACTAACTTGCAGTGCATCAATTCCACTGTCTGACAATGAGCCTGTAGTTGGACTGAATAAAATATAAGCAGTTTATGTAGTTTTAGTTCTCTGTCCATGCACTCAGCTACAATTTCCGTATTTATAAATTTATCAGACTATTGTCGTTTTTGTATAAGATATTGTAATCGTGTATCTTTAAAAAAACCCAACTGTAGTCGTGTATCTATGAAATTACCTAACTGTAGTCGTGTATCTATGGTTATTTGAGTTTCTTATCATATCCATGAATATACTGAACTGAGTAATAGATGATAAAATTACTAGATGTTAAGGAACAAACAAGATGATAAAATGGCTAGTGGTGAAACAATACCAAACGGTATCTATGAAAATACCCGACGGCCATCGTGTATCTCTGAAAATACCCGACGGTAGTTGTGTATTTGGGCTGAGTATGTCTTAAAAATATATGACCATCCTGTTATGTCACATATACTCTACAAAACTAAAAAAAAATTCTCTTTCAATAATACATTTGACCAAAAATAAATCATATATATGATGTAAACTCATCTTTAGTCATATTAAATGTCAATTACATCCACAAGAAATTGTTAAGATTGTCTTTCAAACACTGTACTAAACTACTACATACCATGATAACTAATCCAAAAAATGGGCGTGTACGATGGATTGCAATTCAATCTTGTTACCAAGGCGAACTCCCCCATTGAGAACCGAATATTTTTATGTCCAGTCCTAAACCACATTGCCTTCTCGTTTGATTTCACTTCCCTTAATAATATGCTGTAGAGTAACTAGGCAGAAAACTTTAACTCTTGTAGATCCAAAAAATGACCAACACAAGAACGCTTGAAGATTCTTTTCTACTCATTAGAGAGTTTTCCTTTAATGTCCTCAATTGCATCTAGTGAGGATCAGTTGGAAATCTTCGCTTTGAAATAATCTGATTCCTTGATTTTCGGTTCCATCTGTATAAATACAAAAATATTTGAATTATAATTTAAATACAAGTAAAACGTTGCATAATAATATATTCTAAACCAATCAGAAAAATTACACGACATACTAGTCTGGTAAATTATTCAGTACACAACTACAGTCAAGTAAAGTATGTGATACACGACTGTACTTGAGTAAAGTTGTCATTACACGGCTGCAGTCGAATTCAATATTCATAACACAACTGCAGTCTAGTATATCCAAAGTAGATGATTCTTTGACTCAAAAGAAAATGCAGTTATGCAAACATCAACAATTTCAGCTTTTAAACATTGATCTAAGCATAAGAAACGAAGAAACAAGCCTCATACAACGTCCATGAATTAAATACACATACTCCGAAAGATGGAATGAAGATGTCAACAAAAAAGTATCACCGTGATCCAAAAAGTATAGCTAATTTGAAACAACTACCATGCAATTTACTACACTCAATATAAAATATGAATATGTTGATGGACCTTGGTTTTGAAGTCAGTAAGCAAGTTTATCTTGTCTTTAAGATCTGTTAAGGCCTGAAGGGTTTCTTGTGCTTTAGCACAATCTTCCCAAAAGGAGCTATCAGCTGCTTTCATGTCCTCTTCTACAAGTTCTTTTTCTAGTTGCTGGAGACTAGCAGAGGCTCTAATCTCTTCGATATGCTTTGAGGCAACTTCTATATCCTTTCTTAAGGTATAAAAATCTACCAACAATAAAAGAAAATAAGAATTTTATAGTGGTTTAACATTGCATTGAGCAAGTTTCATTAGATTCAAAGCCCATCTTTCATATCTTCTACCTTAATACAAGTGTTACGGAGGCAACAACACATAGGTCATGCAACAGCCTACTTCTTTCCAAGTGATTATATGTCCTAAACGGCTAATAGAATGATTTTTTGAATCAAGAAAGACATCACCAGTGAAATTGTCAAATTATGCCAGTTGTTCAAAACACTAAACCAGACAAGACTAGGTTAGAAGCCTAAATAATCAAATAACCATACATTTCATCACAAAGTGGGAAATCTTAACATTGAGTTCATAACAAGTAATTTTTGCAGCATGATACAACTCGTATTTCATTAGAAGTTGATATTTAATATTACAAGAGTAATTTTAATGTTACAACTCTCGCATATTCAATAAGGTTCATGCCAATCTTCGAATAGTAGAAATGATTAAATTAATTTTAAAAACTGATCAACCCTCAGATAATTAATTGCGAAGTACCAAAAATGAAAAAGTTCTTGAGAGTCTGAGAAGAACAATACCAACGAAAGCGAACAATAGCAGCGAAATCGAACAACAACAGCGAAAGTGAACAGCAACAGCGAGTAGTGAATAGTAGTGTTGAAAAGCAACAAACAGCAACAGCAAAAAGCATTGAACAGTAGCAGCAAAATGCATCAACCAATTGTAGTGAAAAGCAGTGAACAGCAGCAGCAAAAGGCAGTGAACAGCAGCACCGAATAACGCCGATTTTGGCCTCCTCACCAAGAACAGCAGCAGCGACTAGCCCTTTTCTTTCTCTATTCCGGCAAAATTCAAGCGTTCAAGCGTCAAGTTCATGTTAGGCATTGTGTAGTCGACTGCTGTGAATGATTTTGAGAATTAGGTTTTCACTTAGGGTATTTTGGTCATTGCACATTCAAAAAGGCATATATGAGAAATGTTGAACTATGGGAGTGTTTTTAGATAAATATTGTATTTTAAGGGTATAGCGGAAGTAAATTCCTGGTAGAAAATAGCACTTTGGGCCTCACTCCAGCCCGTAGCCAAATGTAATGTAAGAACCAATACAAGGAGGCCCAACACTGCTCAAAACTGTCACCCTTTTTTAAGAAACTTATATGACAAGCTACCACTGCCTCGTTGATGAAGAAAATGTCGAGAGCTGGGTATTTGAAGACAAATAACAGTTGGCCGCACACCTAATACACAGTACAATGAAGGCATCTGGATTGTTGGATTAAGAGCAAGGTGATCTTATGGTTAAATAACAACTCTAGGTTACTTGGGGAGCACAAAAACAACTTTTATATATAAGGGTGGGCGTTTCAATTTTCAGTTCGGTTTTGTGAATTCAACCCAAACGGTTTGTAAAATTATTTTGGTTTGGTTCGGTTCGGTTTCAAGTTCGGTTATGTTCGGTTCGGGTTGTTAACTTCGAGTTGTAAAATGGTTTGGGTTACAAAATGGTTTCAGTTAATAATTTGGTTCGGGTTACTAATTCGATCCAGATTAAAAATTCGGGTCAAAGCAAGAATAGCAAAAAATAATCGAATTAAACAGCAAAATTCATCAAAATCAGGCTACCAAAACACCAAATTCAAAATATTCAACACCAAATTACAACCATAAAGAAAACAGCTTCCAACATCCAAGATTCCAAGTCATCCAAGTCGTGAAGCTAATCCAAGTAAATAACTAAATAAGAACAAACATAAATTATTAAATAAAGCAAAACCATCTCCATTTCTCCATGACTCCTCCAACAAAATAGAAAATAATGAAACAAATCGGTCTACAAAAAGAAAAGTAAATCAATCCATTAGTTAAAATTCCAAATAGAGTTAATTCTAAGTAAGCACAATCCAAAAGGAAAAAGCCAAAATGAAGCATTATGAGCAAGAAAATAGGCATGCCGACAGAATTGAAGTGAAGGCACATCTAATTTGAACTTAACAAAACAATATGCACAAGATACAACTTATATTTATAAAGATACACATGAAGATTAAAGTTAATAAATATGCAAATGTCTTTACTCTCTACAGACAAAGATGAAAGAATAAAGATACCACCTAATTGAGTTAATTAATTAAAATAAATGAATAAAGCAACATTATTAATTAAAGTTAATTAAAGATATCCACCTAATTGAGTCAATTACAAGTTGTTGTGCAGAATTGTAGATATATATACAAACATACATAAACTGTAAACACCCAATCAAATTTTAGTGAAATTTATCTTCAATTTAGGATAGTTGTATGACTTTGCTAATTAAAAAAAAGCAATACAGTACATAATACACAAGCTTCAAAGAGAAAGGAAACAAATTCAAACAGAAAAAAAGCAAGAAATTTTTTAGCTACAGTTGTGCTGAGGGTGAGGAGAGATGAGGGCTGTGTTGACTTACCGTGAAGAGTCCAGCTAAGTTGCGACCGCAAGATGCGATGGTAAGTTGAAGTCGATGGCAGATCTGTGAGAGGCTGTCAAGCTGAGAGGAGAGATGAGGGCTGTGCTGCTGTTGACGGCAAGTTCACGGTCGTGGCTCAGGGGGAATTGAGAGAGAAGAGTGATACTGCGATGACCGCTGACCTGACAGCCTGACGCGATTGGCGTGGAGCAGTGGAGGAATCGCCGAATTGGGCGTGGCTGAGTTTGGGACTTAGGGTTTGTTACTTTGCTTTGTGTTTGTAAATTGTAAGTTGGAATTGGATGGGTTTGTTAATTCGTGAAAAAAGAATTAGATATCATGTGTGTGGTTGTGTACTGTGTACTTGTGTAGTGTGTCACTATATCTTTATTTATGTTTTTTAAGCGGCAAAACCGAACGGTTTCGCAATTCAACCCGAACCGAATTGCGAAACGGTTCGGTTTTGTGAATGTAACCCGTTCGGTTTTCAGGGTCAACCCGAACCTAACCAAAAACTGAATAAAATTTCGGTTTCGGTTCGGTTCGGGTTAACCCGAACCAAACGCCCACCCTTACTTATTATATATAACTAAAAATTCATACTTTCCAAAGAATACAAGCAATGAAATGAACTTTCTCAAAAAAAGATCTATTGTTATCTCAACTCTCAAAACTTTAAATTGTTGAAACAGAATATAGAAGAAGGAATTGAAGCTAAATAACAATGACCTCGACTTCTTCGTCTTCATCTCGGCCGGTTGCTTGTGATATTTTATCTGCTTCTGTTGTATCATCACTACACGTATAGAATGTGGATATCCACCAAAAGTAGCAAAGATTGATATAACAATGGTTAACATCTGATAGTACTTGTCCAGGCGACCGCGGTTCAGAGTATTGCCAAAAAGGCTTTTGTTGAAATAGACAGTGACTATGTTTACGAAGCTTGCAAATCCAGTTACAAATTCAGTGATTGCTGATACATAGTCGCGCATTAGTTCAGGGAATTGATCAGTAAGAAATTTATCTATTCCGTTTCTAGCAAGCCCTTCCATAAGACCTAATATGCAAAACTGCGGGGCAAGCCAACTGATGCTCATTGGGATAACTTCGTCGGTCTTGTCTAGTAATCCTTTATTGTCAATTATTGTCAACTTGCGAACCTCAACCCGCCATGCAACGGCACAACAAATTGTTGATAGCACCATTCCAGCCCATATTCTCACTATTTTAGCTTCTTTCTGTTTAGTTTCCGGAATCGATTTTGAAAGCAACCAATTATACAGAAAGGAGCTAAAAGCATGAGATAGGGATTGAATTACAACAAGATAAGTAATCGAACCTTTCAGTTGGTTTCCCTGCTCAGGAAAAAAGGTCTGCCCTGTTGATACTACCAGACCAAACACAACAAAAGTAGTCCACATGGGAACCATTTTCAACGTAAGTTTTATATCCCTGACCTGTGCAACAGTGCAAAGCCTGCCTGCCTTTTCCTGCTCTTCTGGACTAATTAGAGTGGAGGATTCTATAATTGCAGCTTTGTCCAGCCATCTGCTTGCAATTCAGAGTATTTACACATGTCAAAAAAAGGTTTTATATATATGTATATATATTTAATTGGGAGGATGGCACTCCCATCCCTATTAAACAAGAATCTTTTTTTTTTTTAATCCAAATCAATTTTTTTTATCTTCCCTAGGAATACGAAGTCCGTAATTAGTTAAATTAAACTACTTAAAAAACACTCGATCAAATTTTTGGAGACAAAAAAAAAAAAGAAAACACATTGTTTAAAGATAAATATAACAGTTTTGCAATCAAATTGATTGCTTGAGATCTCTTCAAATTAAAGCTAATTATTTTGTTTGTTAAGCAATCACATTAACCCTTAAATGGTTTGTTTTTTCTGTTGAGGTTTATTAGAGACCTAAATGTTGTAAAACAATAATACTATCATTTTATTTACATTCACTCAATAGTTTCTTTGCAACAGTACCTGAAGCACTTGACTTGAGGATACAGGTGTACTTGGTTTTGATAATTACGGTAGAGCTGATTCGAAGAAGAAGGGTTATTTAGATTTTTTTTTGATAGAGCAGCCTTGACGACGCGGAAAACAACAAGAAGAGAGCTGCCTGCATCTGCCCCAGTTATTTTTGTACAATGGAAAAAACGAATACCCAACAGGAATATGAACAAAGAGATCCCCGTGGCCGATGCTGTGAATATAAAAATTACACTCCAACCGGTTAATTGGACTGAGGCAATAACACTAAAAAATAAGGGAATGTGCCACCATACTCTTTTTCCAGCCATTACTCTTTCTTTAGGAAATTATGAAGATAAATATCAAAAAGCGGATATCATCTTTGTGCTGATTTCTGTTAGGCAAGGCGGACCTCCCTTAAGACTATCAGGTGGCACTTACTAATCTTTAAAAAATGATTTATATATATGATATATTTATAATTTTAGCTTTTAAATTAAAACTTTTATAAGTTGAGCGCTGTAAATTTAGTACTTTCATAATTTAACTCGATACAATTTTCTCAAAGACCATCATGGTGGTCTTCCAGGAAAAAAAAAACTCAATAATTAAATATATTTTTCGACTTTAACCCTTAGCCCCCAAAATTTTAATCCTAGCTCGGTAGCTCCACCCTTGTTAACAGGCACATTCATTAAAACACAAACTAACTTTGTTTATGATATACCTACGTACTGTAGCTTTATTGTTCTTTAAAATGCATTTAAAATGAAATTAATAACTTACTAAGATGCAGGAGATGGCGGAATAAATGATGACATTCAGGCTTCCGAAAACGGCATCTGAAATACAAGTCATAAAAATCACCATAGACGATGATATTCCTTCCCTTATATTAACAAGTCTAGCAGCTTCCACGACATTATAATTCCTTGGAGAATCCGTGAAGTATGTTATTAACACTGACACTACAGCTATGCCTACCAACTTGTGGCTGAAAATCAAGCCTGCAAATTAATCAATATGGTTACCCATGAGTGTCAAAATAAATAATATGCTAATAATTTAGTGGGTAAAAGGAAAGAAAAATTATCTGCGAGAATCAGGGCGGCCTTACAAAAGCAAATGTTATAGTCTATCCATGATATCAACCTGAATTGAGAAAATAAAATGGAGCTGAACGAGCTGTGAAGCTTCAAATCCCGAACATTAATTAGAATCATTTTGGTTGGCGAAAAGGAATCTATTGAAGATTGACGGTTTTAGCTACTTAATTTATATAATGTATCACCATAAAACTATAAATAATTTCTGCTATATTTTCTTCGCAAAGTCAATTTCTAAGAAAATGATTGAAGCGCGTTGTTATTTCAATATCTATTGGGATAGCGAGTATGCTTCCGCGTTTGAATGGGTCATCATTCTTTATTACAACGGTTTAATATTCAAATAATAAAAATTGATATGTTAACTGAAAAAGATAGTTTGTCTGAAAACTTTAGTAATGAAATAATGTATTAAAAAATATTAAGTAGTAAAATGTCAATATTTCTTTTTTTTTTACCTTAAAATGACAAATTTTTCTCTTTACCTTGATGGCTTGATGCATATATCATTTAAGTTTTCCCGAATTCAAAATTGTTTTATTTTAAATTTTTTATTGAAATTAAATGTTTAAAACTTTAACGCCACAGGTATGGGTGGGCATTTTCGGATTTGGGTCGGGTTCGGGTCAACCCGATCCGGATTAGTTCGGATCAGATCAGATCAAAATTTTGAGTTGAATTCGGATCGGATCTGATTCGGATGGTAGAGGCTTCGGATCATTTCGGGTTAGATCAGGTTGAATTATATCAGGTTCGGGTCAATTCATTTTTGGCCTATTTTTAGAGCTCTTTTTTTTTATCCCTTTTATTTTGAGCGTTTTAGATTGCTTATTTCTTAAGCTGTTTTCCTCAATTTTCAATCAACTAAAAACAGGTAACTACTTGTGGAGGCGTGGTACTCGGGTTCAGGTTGAGCTCTTTTTTTCTATCCCTTTTATTCAGGTTCGGGTTGCTGCAGTAGCTGGGTTCGGATCTTGTGGAGGCGTGGTGAAGCAGCAGCAGTAGCTGGGTTTGGATCTGCTTGTGGTGCTTGACTGCTCGCGCTGGGTGATACGCACGGTGCTCATTTGCTCGCATGGCGGGCGATTGTGTGGCGCCAATCGCAAAATCCGGTCGTGGTGCTTGGGCCGCTTGGCAATCACGATCCCGTGTGTTGAGTGTGTGTTCGGCCGTTTGCTGTGGTTGAGCAGCTTGAGCTTGAGACTTGAGACTGGAGAGTTTGGAAGTTGAAATTGTTAAGTGTTGAGTGAAAGTGAAAAAGTTGAGTCGAGGGCTTGAGGCTGCCACTGCACTGTAGTGTGTGTAGTGTGTACTGGTGTAAATGTAATGGTGTGTGTGTTAGGGCGAGCTATGCTTTTTAGTTTTTATACTTTTAAATTTCTTTTTTTTTTAATTTTTGCAGCAACACGATCGGGTCTTGCGGATTGGGTCAGGTTTCATCCGTTCCAATCACGATCCAATCAGGTTGAAATATTTTCATCCGATCGGATATTAAGCTACATCCGATCCGATCCTAACCCAATTTTTTTTTTATCGGATCAGGCCAGACAGGTTGAAATGCCCAGTCGTAGCCACAGGGGCATTTTAATCATATTTAACTGTGTGGCATGTGTCAAGGTTTAAGGTGCTAGCTAGGGGTGGCAATTTGGATCAGGATTCGTTTATTCGATTCGATTCGATGCGAATTAAATGGGTTTGGATTTGAAAAAATTGATTCGTTTAATAAATTGATGAATTCGATTCGATTCGCTAATTAAACGAATCGAATCCGGGTTTTGAGGATATTAATTCGTTTATTCGTTTAGGATTCGTTTAATAAATGGGTTTATAAACGAATCGAATGCAGTTTATTCGTATATTATTCGTTTAATTAAATTACTTATTTGTCCTTAAATTTGTTTGAAAAATTTTTAAAACTGAAGGTTAATATAGTAATTTTTAACGATAATAAGTCAAGCCATATGTGAAGCAAGAATTACGGCAGCCGGCCCTAATTTTTTCATTTCATCATTTCACTTTTTCTTTCTCTTCATCTCTCAGGCTGCTGTCTCAACTCTCATCTTCATTTTTCCATCAAGGAGCCATACAAATTAAAATAGATTTGATAAAATAAATGTGCTACTTATTTATTCTTGAAGTGGAAAGGCTGATTGTTTGCAAACATTGGGTATGCTCCGATTCTTTTTGTTTTTTTAATTTTTGAGCTATGGGTTTTGGGCTAAATGTTACTCTTGTAAATAAAAAAAAAGTGCCTATAAATGATTTAATGTGGAAGCGTGTTTGGTAAAATTTTATCTTGCTTATTTTTCTTGGCTTTGTACATTTAATTATTATTTCTTTAACAATTTTACAAGTTTGCTATATATTTGATATTTTGAAATATTACAGTGACTATTTTTATTGTTGCGGCAAGTTAATATCATTTTATTTATTTTTTGGTGTAGGATTCTTGTTTTCAATGTGACAAAGACAAAATGAAGAGAATTAAAGAAATCACATTAGTTTATAATTTAAATTTTAATTATTGTTAATTGTTAAGAATTTGTAATTTGGTATTTCGATGACTGTATATTTAATCTTAGAATATGGTTTGGAATATTTGTATTTTGTATGATGTTAAATTTATTTCCTTTTTATATTTTATTTTGCTTAATTTTATTTATTAATTATATGTTTCTAAACGAATTGTAAACAAATCGAGATTCAATTCGATTCGTTATGGATTCGGATAAATAATAAGAAACGAATTAAACGAATCAAACCGAATATTCGTTTAATAAACGAATCGAATCTGAATATTCGTTTAATAAACGAATCTAATCCAAATCCCAAGATTTCAATTCGTTTAATAAATGAATCGAATCCAATCCATGTAAATTTTGACTAAATTCATTTGCGATTCGATACGAATTCGATTAATTTATTCATTTATTCGATTATTCGTTTGCCACCCTTAGTGCCAGCTAATTATGGTTATTTCTGTCATTTCGGTTAATTATGATTATTTCTGTTATATGTCACAGAAACTTTTTGCTTTCTCCGTATGAGAAGACTTTTGTTGATCCCGTTCAACCGCCGCGTGGAAAGGCAAGTGAATATGAAGTTTCCTATTTTCCTTTCCTCCGCCCCTTAGGCCGCGTTTGGCAGACGCATAGGTTACGGACAAGTTTCGTTGGTAGCAACATGGTTTTGTCTAGCCGACAGGGGTCCAACTACCTTGTAACTATTGCAAGGTACCACTAATTTTATCTTTTTCTGACTTTAATCTATACCGTCAGATCTAATGGAAAAATAGTTTCAATGGTTGAGATGTGTTAGTCTGACTATTAGCATTATACTCCCCATTGTGTATGAAAAATTCTTAAAAATTAAAGAGATAAAATTTCTAACACATAAGTTCATATTATTTGACATTATAAATAATTAGACAATTAAAAATTATTAACTTATTTTTTATATCTTATTCAATTAGAAAATTACTTTATAAAAAATATACAAACATTTTTTTTCACTAATCTACCTGAAGTTTATAAAATATATCACTGCTCCACTTTTGTCATAACTCTAGTAGAGAAATTAACAGAATATTGATAAAATGACTATTTTTCCTAACTAAACGACAAAAAAATAGATGATATTATTTTTATCTACGACATGGTTATTAAGAGAAAAGGAAATCCAATAGTTCTTCCTCCAGTGAATATAAATAATAGCTGCAAAAAATAATTAATTATTAATCATAAAAAATAAAATCCAAATTAAATCCGTTGCTTAAAACTAATTGAACTAAAAGTCTGTTTGAAATTAAGGTGGATAAATTTTAAGCAGCATCTATTGTCAAATAAAAGTTATAGTTGTAAACCACCATCAGCTGCAGTATAAATTTATTAAAAGTCTTTATAAAAAATTATGTTAAATTAAATTTAATAAATTATGTAATTATTAAATAAATAAAATAATTATTTATATTAATAATTATTATTTAAATCAATTATTAAATAATTATAATATATTCCGCCGTCGACGAACTTCCAGCTGACGATAGTCACCGACGATTTTAGACCTCAAAACAGTGAATTGAGTACCATTAGATTATGTTGTCCACGATCTATTCAAAAGTGCAATTGCCGAATTCAAAAACGGCTTCGTCACAGCCCAAAATCATGGCTTCACCGTTGAACGGCAGCGAGTCGCGCACTGCTACCATCCGCTAGAAGAGCCTTCCAGAATCTACCATCTAAAAATGATGGTGAACTGTAAATCTTCGCCATTTAACGACTGATTAGCATATAATATACTCATTTTGTGCCGTATCCGTTCCAGCCGTCCAAGGCTGTACGTAAAACGGTGGGTATCGGTTCGGCTCGGTTTCGTAATCATAATAAACCAAAAATTTTCAGTTTGGTACAGATTTTTAAAAGCCGATAAGAATTTGAGCAAAATAAGAACCGAACCAAAACTAACTTAGTTTCGGTTTGATTCGGTTACCGTTCGGAACCGGTTCCGATCGGTATTTCAGTTCCACAATTGACTATTTTCCTGTATAAATAAAAATATACGATGTATAATAATTTTCATCAATTACTACCACATTCATGCACCAAATCATTCATCACCATCGCAACTAAATCGTGAACAATCAACATTATATAATTTGCAAAATACAAATATCATCACAGAAATTACAAAACACAACTGTAAATCATAAATTACAAATACCATTATGCATGGCATATGGTGTTTGCTGTGTGTGGTTGGGTGTTTATTTTATGAACAACTATCATCACTCACCTCACAACCGAGTCGTCGATGATAGATGATGGTGGAGAAAGCAAGATAGCCGACAGTAGCAGCGGAATTGAATATGACGAATTGAAGACAAAGAGCAACGACAAAAACAATGATCATGTTATTGTTTTTGGTATTAGCAAATTGATCCACAAAGTTCATCAAAGCCTTCGACATCCACAGAGAAGCCATGGATATGGTCAATGAGTTCTTGAACATCGTAGCTCCTGTTTTAAGCCTTCTTTCCTGCCTCCATATCTATTGTTCAAGTTTCTTCTTTTCGTTATAAGAACCATAAATGCTGAAGATGTTGCCGGCAAAAGTAGTACTCATAACTGGCGCATCCTCAGGCATCGGAAAGGTCTTTCACAATAACTCTAATTTAATTGCCAGAAGAGAGGGTCAGCTCCAAAAAGTCGCTAACCAAGCCGAGCTGATGGGCTCTCCTTTTGCTCTTGCCATCCCCTGGAGATGTTTCCAAGGTCGAAGACTGTAAGCATTTTGTTGATGCAACGATGGAACACTTCGGTAGATGTAAGTAGACTTCGGTCACTCTATCTATATATCCATTGTATTAATGTAAAGGGGTGAGTATAATGTGCAAATTCGCCCTGAATTGTGCGGTATGTGGGTCCGCCCTTGAGCATGATTCATCCATTGTCATGGCTTCCAGGACATATATGTATTGATCTACTTTTATGCTAGCAGTGGATCATCTGGTGACCAATGCCGGTGGTGTTGCTCCAATGTGCTTGTTTGAAGATTACAATGATATTACGAAACCTGCACCAGCTATGGTAATAGTAAAGCCTCTTGTTTTTTACCGATGAATATAATGTGTCCACAAACTTCCTCTGTTATCATTATTCAGGACATCAACTTCTGGGGCTCAGCATATAGCACCTATTTCGCAATTCCGCACCTAAAGCAGACAAAAGGAAAGATCATTGTAGTTGCCTCATCTGCTGGATGGTTACCTCCGCCAAGAATGAGCTTCTATAATGTAAGAAGTTTCTTCAGCATTCAGATTCCTTACGGTATATCACTTACTATAAACTGTAAATAATTATGATTTACTATGACTTCAGGCAAGTAAAGCAGCAGAAATTGCCTTATACGGGACATTGAGGGTCGAATTTGGAGGAGGCATAGGAATAACAATTGTGGCTCCTGGGCTAATCGAATCAGAAATAACAGGAGGGAAGTTCCTAAACAAGAATGGCAAATTGGAAGTAGACCAAGAGATCAGAGATGTCAGCCTACCCTTCACATATATGCATGATTTCCATCCGTTTTTTCTGTTCTATCCTTCCACTTACAAACTTAAAACTATAATGCCGTAAGGTTCAAATAAGTCTGCTGCCAGTGCAACCAACAGAAGAATGTGCCAAGGCTATTGTTAACAGTGCCTGCCGCGGAGATAGATACTTGACACAGCCATCTTGGATCAGGGTGACTTACTACTGGAGGTTGTTTTGGCCTGAGATCATGGAGTGGTGCAACCGAGTGCTTTTGATGACCAGACCAGGGACTTCAGAGAGACACATTAAGCAAGAAGATATTGGATGCAGCAAATGGAATCAAGGAATTTCTAACGCCAGGCACAGTCCCATTCGATGAGCTGAAGACCCGTCCAGATTATCAAAAGTATAAGCGTTATTACCATTAGGCAAGTCAGAAACATGTAATTATCCTCATGAAAGGAAAACGTCTCTGGTTTTATGCTAATGTAATGTTATATACAGCTATTGGGATGCTGCACTTCACTGAAGTTTGATGCAAATATCTCTGAACTTGGTATCAGACTATCGGTTAATTATGCCATACAATTGGACTTTCAGCTAATTATGTTCATACTAATTTATTCTTCTACAAGAGAATAAGCACAATCTCAAAACACGATTAAGCAAAGGAAGTGCACATATGTTACACAATTGAGCATTCTAAAACTATTGCCAACTAAGGTCAGGAAAAAGGAGAAATACCACTGGAAGAAATATCACATTCATAGATGTGGACACTTCATAGCTTCAGTAGTTTCCATCTTTGTTCACCGGCCTGCACTCCTCATCGAACTAGTTGGTTATGCATTTTCACCTTCAAACATAATCTCTCTCTACATATGACTGGAGCATTCGACGAAATTCTTTGTGCTACAAACAATGTACTCAATCAAATAGTCCATACATTCCAACTATCGTCACTTGAGGTGAGGCTGCAGGGCCAAAGACCAACAGGGAATCCCAGTGCCCTGATGGTTTAACACTACAGGTGAGGTTGCAGGGCCGGAGACCAACAGAGAATCCTGGTGCCCCGATGGTTTAACACTATGGTCACTTGGACAAAGAGGGAATCCTGATGCCGCCAATTGCTTAACTTGAACATTATCGGTTTTGGGGGAAAACCTAAAACTACGGCCAAGTTATCATGCACATATCTGCAAATCTATTCATCAGTGTGAATCTCCATGTCCTCCATTTGTCTGCAGCGAGCACTCATGGTATATGAATTTGAATAATGACATTAAGAGGAATCAACATGTAACCTGAACAGCTGCAGATTTTCATTAAAAGCAATTTTCATGGTCATTCAACCTTCATTTCTGGACAGAGTGGTCACTTTGGGGGTAATCAAGGGGATATCTCAATGGGATCTATTGGGGGACGGGGATCCATGGGGGGGCGCGGTGGAGTCTGAGCATTAGCAGGAGCGGAATTGAGTCTTCTCAAAAGTAACCACGCGTCTGATGGAGGACAGCCCTGGGTAATCTCAAGGGCAATTGGATGAGGAGATTTTTCATTCATCTCTATAAGCATTGTTCCCTGGAACAAAACATTTTCAGGTGATGAAATCTGATGGGGGAAAGAATGTTGTAGCATTTAAGGGAAAATTGAGACAAACACAAGATCATGCACATTGTATCCTTCGAGCTATTACCTCAAAATCCACTAAGAATAACTGGAACAGCCTAAAAATCTCCTTCATATCACTAACTTTCTTCAGATCCGAAGAGGAAAGGGCGGCAGTTACTTCCTGGGGAGAATGACCTATTCCTTTCTGTACAACCTGAAAACATAAAAGCCTAATCAAGATCTCAATTTTAAACACACTAATAGCATTAACAAGTGAAAATCCAACTTACATAGTGATCAATAAGAATCTCAGAGATGAGGCTGCCATCATCAACGTAAACCAAAAGCTCATATGCTTCCCTCCCTTTATATTGGAATCGTTTCACGCCAGTCAAAAAGCACTACAAAATTTCAATTCACATTTCATTAGTATATATAAGACAGAAAAGATGGATATTATACCAGTTAAGTTTCATATTTTCTTCCAAATTCAGGATTAGACCAAATTACAAGACTATTTATACCCGAAAGTAAATTATATTTATACTTAGTTTCATTTTACCACCAAAGATGTTATGAACCAGAATTATTGGGGTTAATTCAATCAATTGCATTTAATCAGGTTGTGAGGAACCAAATAGAAGTTCAATGCTAAAAGATGATCCATTAAAATAGATGAAAATTTACTCAAGAAAAAATGAACAAGTATACCTTAATTTTGCCCTGAACAGAATGGGCTTTCCCCTTCGTGGCAGCCCACTTAGCTGACAAACTTGCCAAGTAAGTGAAAGGGATTTCACGGTCTCTAGATAATATGAGTGGATGTTCAACCTCATCAACCATGATGGTATCCTCAACCTCATTAACCATGACGTTATCCTCAACCTCATTAACCATGACGGTATCCTCAACATCCAATGCAACATTAGTGTTTGAGCAAGACATAGTATTATCTCTGCTAATTGGAATGGTATCATTATGCATATCCTCATAATCCATGAAAACATTAGATGATGAATTAGGAACAGCGTGCTCCTCATTGATGGGACCAACCGTAGGTCTTTGAATTGTGCTAATGCTAGATGCAACCGAATTAGCACCTAAGGACATGAACAAAATAAAAAGATGGATCTATGAGAAACCTTTCATGATACTATCATCATAGTCAAATGTCTACTGAATATGTTGACAATATCCAGTGTACATCAATTCCCATTTTACTAACTAAAGAAACAAGAAAGGCCATCATAGAAAGATAATGCACTAAATTACAACCTTTGGCATGACAGTCACATCAATGATGTTCCAATTTTTCAAAAATAAAAAAATTACACATCAATTTTTCAACTGAACAACTATAAACATTATTAGCATCCTATTTCACAGACGGGACCCTAGCCATGATAAATGAAAGAAGAAAGTAAAATGAAAAGAAAGGGATCAAATTAAGGAATATGGCAAAGAAATTTCCCAAAAGACTGCAAGTAAATAAGGTTTTATCATTCCTAATAATCCCCCTCAAGATGATATGTTTAGGCAATGATGGTAACTGCTACACTAGAACAAATTTGTTTGTATTTGATAAAGTCAAAATGTAATGAATGGCAAGTTAAATGCTGCTCCCCATCCCACTCACATGCCTCCAGGAAAGAGTTAAAAATAAATACAGAATAGACCTTGCTCATTTTCCTGGACAGGAGTTGCATTTTGTGATGGTAAATTACTGGGGTGCTCAGTAACATGAACACCATTAGACGGCCATGCAGCAAGAGTAGCTCTAGTTGCTAAAGAAGGAACCACTCCTGTCCTTGTCCTGCATAAGAATGAAGAAAACTGTTGTCAACTTTTTACCCACATAAAAGGTGTCGCAGTTGTGTTTGAAATGGCACTTAGAGAGTCTTGAATCAAAACCAGTTCATAGAAATAAACTGCCAAGGACCAAAATAAACATAGAGCATACTCCCAAGAAGGATGAACAGTTCTAATTAAACCGGATGGCAACCAAAATCTATGACATAAAAAGTGTGAAATCAAGCATAAATTTGTAATCAGATGTGATGAACCAGAATCCTAAAGAACTTAACACAGCTAGAAGTTGCAAATATACAAAGCTCTGGAAGTACAGAATCTGACACCAGAAACATTTTTCCAACTACTACTACATTCAATCAATGAGATGGCCCGCAGAAGATTTTCAAAGCAGAAAAAACAGTGCAATCAAATTGTTTACTAACAGCAATACATGAGAGGAGAAAGATTTTTGTTTTTCACTGTCATTAGGTTTACAAAATGGATAGCACCATGTTGTAAGTCTTCAACGGGATCAGTGCATCCTCACAACTCCATAATTACCTTTTTCCTCGGGGTGGCTTGTTTATTTCATTAACAAGACGCTGCCTTGCAGCCTCCAGTTCCTGCACCATTCCTCCGAGAACTTCAATAGCTTCAGGAACCAACATCAGCAGTCCATGCCGTATATATACATTACAGATGACAACCTGAAATCCGTATAACATCTATTGAGCAGCAAAGAGAGACTATAGACTTCCTGTTATCAGTTGGCATCATGAAATAGTGCGGCCAAAATACAGTAAAGCTGCTACATGGCAAACTCAGATGCATGATGAAATAGTGTGGTCAAAATACAGTAAAGCTGCTACATGGCAAACTCAGACAGTTCAACAGCGAAAAAACTTCCACAAATAAGAAGTTACAGTTGACAGTTAACTGGATTGATAATATTCTCTAAGCATCTACAAACCATTTGCCTCAGATACTCATTTTATGCAACAAACAAGCACATATTTTATGCAACAAACAAATCATATTGACCACACCATAAGTTAACGAGATAACACATTATTGCACCTTGTCTATCAAAACATTTCATTCCTTTGACGTTACATTCTTTGTATTGAAGCATTAATATGCATGCATTTCAACTATTGTTTTGTACATAATTGATGTCACAGAGACGCTATTTTTCATTTAACAATTCAAAGCCTTAAATCAATTAAAAAAGCATTCAAAATTGAATATATTAGACAAGGAGGTCAACATTACCCATCAATAATTCATAAGCCTAGTCCACAATTATGAACCAGCCTTCTGGTGTAGAATTCCAATAGAATATAAACACCATCATTAAACCTTTGAAAATGCTCTAAGCCCACGAAAGGCATAAATCTCCGAGCTAGATATTACATGCACAAAACTAAAATTCACTATTTTCCAAGATGAACTAGAAAAAAAGAGAAAACCTTAAATCCTGAAGGGGACAAAACTTTGAGATCTTTGATTGGCCTGTATTCCATGCCAAACACGCGTTGAACACCATCTGTCATGGACAACTTGAGGCACCTCTTGATCCCAGGAGCCACATCCTGATACCTGCCTCTTAGAGGGCAGCTGGTATTAATTACCTCATCAACCTGAAAAGAAAGATAAAATTTTAAAAAAAATTGAATTAAAAAGAAAAATCAGTAATTAATTTAATCCAAAGTTCAAGTTTTTTTAATATTTTTATACAGCGTAAATGCACCTGCAAAACAAAGGGTCCCTTGAGATCGACCAAATGCATAGACTGCACATTTCGCGGAAGCACGCCGGCGCCAGAGTAGTTCATATCAGAGAACAAGAACTGCTGAAAACAAAGCTTAGCTTTTGCTGAAACATCGAGTTGTGAGAATCCCGAAACAGAACTCTCAAGACATTGAACACAAGAATCCAACCACTCTCTCTTGAGGCTTAACCCGAGTCTCAATAGAGAGTCCGAAATCGGAGAACCGGTGGTTCGTTCCGGTGACGGCGGCGTGAAGTAGTCGTCGTCGTCGTCAAGAGGGATTGTGACGGGATCAGTATTTGGGTTAGAGTTAGGGTTAGGGTTAGGGTTAGGAGGTGATAAATTGACAGGCTGGTGAGTGACAGTAGATTGTTGGTTACTACTTTGTTGATGATTTGGTTCTTCTTCTTCTGAATCGGAAGGGCTATGGAGTCTGAGGCGTCTTCTGGGCATTTTTTTTTTGGCGGTGAGAAAGACTCTCTCTCTCCGTTGACTGTTTTGACTTTATTTTGTCTAATCCTTTTCCCTCCAGTTTTTTTGTAAAATTGTGTACAGATTTTTGAACCTTTTTTTCAAGGAGGGAAAATTTGGGCCTTATCGCCTTCACTCGGCCCGATTTACTGTGGCCCAGAGCCCAAGATCCGGGGGGCTGATCACTTACGTCTTGTTATTTGCAAATTGCACGCTACCAGCAAAGTAAAAAGGATTGTGATCATAATTCATAAATATGTCATGTTTGCGTCTTTTGTGGAAATTAAATTAGTAAGAATGGCAATTTATTTGGAAAAAGATGAGGAATTAAGGTAACAATTTGTTTTTAAATTAAAATATATCCGTTTACTAATTTAGTCATAACAACAATAAAGCCTAAGGATGATACGTTTTTATTCTAAAATTCAGAATATATGTTAATATATTTTAATACATATTCCATAAATATTTTATTTTGTGCGATCTTCTTTCTAAAATAGGGAGTTATTTATAGGAGAAGAGCTGGCAATGCATTGCTCAAATCACGGCCCAAGAGATATATTTCTTAATTATTAAGATCTACAAATATATTAGAATATCACGTGTACTAATAATTTAATATGAGCAATGTTACACATTTCAATTTTTTTCATTAATTAGTTGATAGTTCTTTACAAAATCCAAATGAATTAATTGTAACCAATTAATAAACACCAAATCATTTGAGATAGTTATTTGGAATAAAAAATTTAAGATATGTAAATTTAATATATACATTGGTAATCCAGCTCGAAAAAGGCCTCAAACCGATACCGTAAACATTAAAAGGCACCAACACACTATTACTAATTTGGTGGTGGTGGATAAGGTATATTTTAAATATAGCTCAATGGCTGCATATCAACAATGGATTTAAATCATTTCAAGCCACACGACTAGATAGTAAGTTGGTATGTCATTCGCAAAATTATGATCCTAGAACAACCCAATAATGAGGGTAGCAATGATGCGTTTGAGCAAATGTGCAAGTAGCATTTGCAAAAATGAGTGCCATGTTTTATCAAAGGGAACACCATGAAATATTTATAATAATTGCCCAACATAAGCAGACAGAATGCTACTGCTCTCTCTGTTGAGTAACATCATTGCAGAGAGTGGTAGCCTATATACAAATGAAATTTCTTAACCTTAATTGGTAGATAGAGAGCTAATTAAAGAATCAAATGTCTACACCTGGAAATGACAGCACACATTGCCTAAACCATATGTTAATCTCTAATTTGTTGAGATTCACTAATCTTAGAGAATAATGGCTATTTGCAATAAGCAGAAAACACTGAAGCATAATGGGATTGATCAACTTTTTTATAGCTACATTATTATTGTGGCTCAATGGTGTGGTTTCTCACCTTTTCATTTAAATTTAATATCTTAGCCAATGGGGAGAATCATTGTAGACTCTTATTCTCCCTATAAATGTGTAATAATATGTGTTGGCTCTTTTCCAAGACACTTGAATCTCAGGGCCCAAAAAGAAAGATACCATACACTTAATTGGGTGTTTCAATTTTCAATGGAAGGTGAAGGGATGAAGAGAATGGCTCTGACTTTGGTAGCCATTATGATAGGGGTCTTGGTTTTTGGTGCAAATTTTGGGGATTGTGCATTTGGGATCCAACTCAATCCATGCACGCTTCCTCAATGCATTGCTGAATGCAAAAAGGCTTTACAGCAAAAATTTCTCAGTGCTACTTGTGCAACTGGCTCCCAGGGAAAGTTCTGCGTTTGCCTTGGCTGAATACGCAAAGAGAGGAGTAATGATACGCTTACATAATCGTATCACAAATTTTGGATTCTAATTTTGTAAGCCTATTATTATCCTAAAAAAAATAATATAAGTTATTAAATAATGGGGCAAAAGACAAGAAATAAAGAGAGGAAATTGAGTCCACATCTTATAAGGATGTAACTTGCACTTTGTTAGTTGTGTTAGCAACTAACAAGAAAGTGTGTAAGTGTGTTGTTATTCTTCCTTCTAAGTCCTAAAATTGTTAAAAAAAAAAAGAAATAAGCATGTATAACCAAGTTAATTATGAAACAATTTATGTGAATCAAATGTTTGTGTTAACAGGCCATGAAGAAGAAAAAAACACACAAAATGAATCCCATTTGTTGGTTTCAACTTTCATCAATAATTAGGGAGCTAATGAAGTGTCTTTTCTTTACTCATTAAAGTGATGGCTCGTGATCACAAAAATATTGTGAGCATCACTAAGAAATTAGTGGCAACATGATTGCTTGTGATAAATCCGGCAAAATTAAAGAAGCAGCAGTTACCTGTCCCCATTTTTGTTCGACCAAAAGAAACAAGGAAACATGTATGCACACTTTCAACTAACAGTAACATAAGCTTAGGGAAACAAATGAAAAATATTGTGCATGGCATCAAACAAACACAAAATCCATCATCGGTCTCCAAATAATCTTCTCTAATTTGTACTCATACACCATGTCAAAATCAACTCCTGAAAAGCCATCGGCAGCAATCCATCATAGGCCTCATTAGTCACAGCAAAGGACCATCTCTTCTCTTTGGTTATCCATGGACCATGTTACCCTATGTGATCTTACCCAAATTAAACTTATCGCCCTATAACATTTTTTTTTTCAAATTGTTATAATATACAGATATATTGTAATATAAAATTAAAAATCTATGAGACTTTAGATACTTAGGAGTTGTTTGTTTTTTTGACTGAATGCTGAAAAGAATTCAGTTTCAGCATTAAGCTGTTTAATAGGCATTTATTTTTTAATTGAACACTCAAAATTAAGCAATTATCACTTAATTTAATTAAGTAAAAAATTATAACTTAACGCTGAATTAAAAAAAACACTGAATAAGTTAATTTTTATTTTTCCAATAATACTCTAATAGTATCCAATTATTTCCTAACCGTTTTCATCGAAACGGCTGCACATATTTAGCCAATCCTCTTTAGTTTTATTTTTGGTTTTGCCTTCTTAGATTTTTATCCCAAAAATTTGGTCACTTACTGGCTTCCATTGACTGGTACCAGGAACATATTACGCGTCTGTCAAAACAAAAAGGTTGTGCTCGATTTTGCTTGCTTTTGAAATTTTCCACTTCTTGCTCTCCTTCCTATAAGCCAAAAACAAACAAGAATTGATCAAATAAAATAAACTGAAATTGTTCATGCTCCTTTTTTTTTCTTTTTGGAAGATTTCATTATTGTGTAAAATGGTATTTGCTTCATGTTTCTGCAATTGAGTTATGTGGGTGAGAATGGAAAATTTACTGCTTCTTCACAAAACGCAGTGATCATGGCATATTCTTCAATTTTTTTTTCTTCATAGGTTTGATTATATTTTGCACCTCTAATCATTTTATTATTTTCATTTGCTTACGTGAAGAAAAATTGTGCTTTAATGCATTGTAATACATAATTTTTTGCGAAAAAAATCAATTGATGACAGATTATGTCAACTTTTTTAGAATTTTAGATTAAGTATTCATGCAACAACTGCGATATCAAATTGCAAATAAAATTTTTAATGGATTTAGTTGATTTTTTTATTTATTAATGTTTCAATTTATTTTTTTATTGAATTATTAATAAAGGTGTAATAATATGTATAATATTTAATAAAGGTATATATGTATAATAACAATTTAAGATATTTCTGTTATAAAAAAACAAACAGATTTAATATATTTATACAGATCGCTCAAAAAAAAAATAAACACGTTATTCAAAGATTCAAAGATTCAAATTTCTATTAAGACTTAATTAAATTCAAATATATTCAAAAGATTCGCTTAAAAAAAACAAACACCACCTTAGACTTTGTACTACAATTCAAAAATCTGTCGAATATTAACTCAAAAATCTACTCTCATTATAACTGTCCCCACTCAAAGGGAATGAGCCTGATAGAACTTGAAATCTTTAACTTCTTGCTTTCACCGTAGGCAATGGAATAAGATTTAGTTTGACGGGGTCATAATAAAATAAAGAACAAACTTAAAGAGATTATAATAGAAAAAATAAATAAACTTAGACGAGATTTAAAGAGACATAGGGCGGATTCCATTGAAGGCCATTAAATTTCTTGATTCATTTCAGCTCAGAGCATAGGCCTCAATCCTGATTGTAAGAGACCAAATCAAATCAGCTCTCCCCGTTTGGGACCATTTGCCAGCTTGTTTTCACCTAAATTGTCGGTGCTCTTCTTGAAATATCATAATGCGAGTGATATTATTGCTAGCTGAACTCATTTAACACCGTCGTAATACAATTGGGAAATTAAGTTTTCTTTGAGGGAGAAAAAGGAAATAGGCCACCTACACCTTCTAAAGTTTGCTTAAATGATCACAATCATATTTTTTTTTAATTTTATAAATAGTTATATAGACTTTTTTTTATTATTATATCCTTAATTACAACAACCCAATAATTGACTTTAAATAAACTTCTATAATAAATATAAATTAAAATTAAAATAATATTACATAATATATAAAATAAGATAAAATTTGTAAAATATTTTGAATATTAGAAAAGTTATTTTAACATTATTAATATATCATATTCTTTTAATAATAATAAAATCTATTTGACATATTAATAATATTAAAATAATTATACCTAACATTCAAAGTATTTTATAATAAAATTTATATTATTTTATTTACAATATCTTTTTTTAATTATGTCTATATTAGTATAAATCTTAAAGTCAATTTTTGGATTAATAGAATTTAATATTAATAAAATCCATCAAGATAGACTAATAATAATTTAATATTAAAAATAATTTTCATTATATATGTTATTTTATTAATTATATTTATTGTACTATTTTATTTGTATCATATGATATTTATTTATTATTTTTATCTTATTACTATATTTATATTTATTTGGATTGTTATAATCAAATGGTATAATAATCATTTATAAAATTAAATGGGTCTGTGTGACTATTTAAGCAAACCTTGAAGGTATGGGTGGCTTGTCTTAAATAATATTTTACTTATTTTCTATTTAATTGTGACGTGAGTTTTTAAATTAATTAATTAACCAGTCATAAAAGTATTCATGCACACTTAATAAAAAGTGAATAAATATGAAACAATACTTTAACAACACCAAAGACTTTCTCATTACAAGAGGTAGAGGTCAGTATCAATGTATCATCAAGAGTAGTAAGGGAGCAGTTATAGCTTTTACGTGTTTGGTAAATAATAGTTTTTGTAGTTTGGAAGTTATATTGATATGATTTTTTACTTGTATGATGAAAAATATATTATATCTTTAATAATTTTATCAAAATTATTATTTAAAATTATATTTATTAAATATTATTAACTTTTATTTTACAATTACAATTTTTTTTCTACAAAAATTATAGCATCTCAATCCCAAACGGACCCTAAATCTAGGTATCATTGTAAAAGAGTTTAATGAGATATTTGTATACACCCTATTTCTTCAACTACTGAATCTAGAAATAATTTGATTGCAAGTGTACAACTTGTCACCGTTTGATATAAGCCACGTTCATAGTTTCTCTATCCCAGTAGTAGCTTTCATGGTTTATCCGTTAAAGGAGGAAAGTTAGATATAGCTAAATATTCTCATATCTCTGGGTTTTCAAGTAGAAAACCATTTCAATTTTTAACATCATTGGCTTTCATCTTTCTTTATGCGTACCTTTAATATCCTATCTTTAACCTTATCCACTACTTAGTATTCGGTAATATTCTAATAATATACATTCATACAACTTCATCCAATAATCACATTCTTGTCATAAGCAATTAATCCATTTATGACTTATGAGCATAAAATGAATTTTCACAAAGCTAATCGGATTTATCCATCCATGTAGATGTGAAAATTTTTCGTCATATACATGTAACAGTCCATATATACTTACAGAGAAAGATAATTGAGAACTTATTTGTCAAACATTTGAAGTTTGAAATTTTATTAATTTTAAATATTTTTTTAAAGTTACTTATTTTTTTTTAGGTAATTTATGTCTGATTTTTTAATATTTACATTATATCTGAATAGAAAAAGTCAATTTTTATAGCTTTTATCTGAATGACAAAAAGTCTGAAAGAGAAGTAAATATTATATTCTAAAAATATCTCTATTAAATATACTTATTTCCTAAATTATAAAAGTTAATCTTTTTTTTTTATTTACAACGACATAAATGTCACATAACCGATTTAAGATTTTTTTAATTAAAAAAAATTCTATTAATGATAATGACTTCATGTAAGAAAATTTAGAAGTAAATATTGGCACATGATAAGCCAGTAATAATCCTCCCTCAATGTAAATAGAGTAGACGTCCCTCGAATATTAGAGAGGATTAAAATCTGAGCAGTACTAAATAAGAATTAATGTAACTAATCCTAGTTATTACAGTCTGATTGTAATATCAGTAAGAGTCCATGTAAATATGAGTTACAGTTTAATTGTAAATATGAGTTATAGTTTGATTGTAAATATGAGTTATAGTCTGATTGAATAATCATTATCAACGAAAAAAAAAATATATTGGCACATGATACCACGAGAATGCCACATCATCATATCACGTGGATTAAAATACGCGCGCGCGCGCAGTACAGTCACCCAACTCGTCAGCTTCATTTTTCGCCAATCCAAGTAACGGCCTCACTCCTAACTGTTAATTTTGACCAATCACGAACGGACACGTACTCACCACAATGTTCACACGTTACTATTCTGGGCAAATTAACAGTCGCCTTCGTTTACTTCTCATGTCCGCTACTTTATTTTATTTATGTATAAACGACTCAAACGCTTCACTATATTTTCAATTCTTGAGTCACGCTGCAAAAATAGCAATCAACAAGTGTGTTCTGTTACTTTGATTGTCTTTGGTTTTCTGGAGATTTGAGAATTTTTTTTTAAGAAATAATGGATGATGAATTTGCAAAGCTTATCAGGAGAATGAACCCACCAAGGTACGTACCCATTAAAATTTTTTGCAATATTTGTTTGAATTATCTGCTATTTTCAAGTTGGTTTTCAATTCTTATGCATATTTCTTTTGTTGCAGAGTTGTGATTGACAATGATGTTTGTGAGCATGCCACTGTTATACAGGTAAAAACTGCAAATTAACTTTGTTTTGCTTGCATAAATAGTGTTTATGCAAATTATTAACTGGGTACTTTTCTTGCTAATTAGGTGGATAGTGTACACAGGCATGGCATTTTACTTGAAGTAATCCAATTTCTAATAGACCTCAACCTTGTTATTACCAAAGCATACATATCTTCTGATGGAGGATATTTAATGGATGGTAAGTTTGCAAACTTACATAATAAATTAAAAAAAACAAAATTATTTGTCCCCCTTAACTTTCTGACTTAGCAATTTGGTTTTTCAGTCTTTTATGTCACTGACATCAATGGACAAAAGATTGGTGATCAAGCAACGACCAGTTACATAAAAACGGTAAGCAACATCATGTTCACTTGTACAAATGTGAAAACATCTATTGACAATATTCTCCATTTGTTTCAATTTTCTCAGACTGTTGAGACCAATGCAAGTTTCTTAAATTCAATGAGAAGCTCTGTTGGTGTAGTGCCTTCTAAAGAGTATACCTCAATCGAACTAACTGGAACCGACAGGCCTGGATTGTTATCAGAGGTGTCTGCTGTCCTAACAGACCTCAGCTGCAACGTAGTAAGTGCCGAAATCTGGACGCATAATGCTAGAGCTGCGGCAGTGCTTCATGTTAAGGACCAATCATCAGGCTGTGCAATTGAAGACCAGAAAAGGCTGTTAAAGATTAAGAAACTTCTTTGTAATGTCTTAAGAGCCAATAGTGATTTGAGGACACCAAGCATGTCGATTTCTTCAGCCAGGGTAGTGCACAGGGAAAGAAGATTGCACCAAATGTTGTTTGCCAATAGGGATTTTGAAAGGCTTGATTGTGTGAAGTACAATTCAAGACCTCATGTGACTGTATTGGATTGTAGTGATAGAGACTATACAGCTGTGACTATAAGGTCTAAAGATCGGCCAAAGCTATTGTTCGACACTGTATGCTGTCTAACAGACATGCAATATGTGGTTTACCATGGCACAGTCATCACAGGAAGAATGGAGGCTCATCAGGTAACTGAATAGAAATTATGATTCAAGCACGCACAGATGCATTTAGAATTTATCGAACTGTCATTTGAACATTTTGATTGCTGTTGTGGTTGTAGACTTTTAGTGCCTCTAATTTTGTAGGAGTACTACATCAAACATGTAGATGGGTTCCCTATAAGCTCAGAAGCAGAACGACAACGCGTTATGGCGTGTCTTGAAGCAGCAATTGAGAGGCGAGCCTCAGAAGTTAGTTTCAGACTTTCACCACTTTATCAATCAATCATTTTCTTCAGTATTCATCGCATGACTGAAGCAGAGAATCATTCTTTTCTTGTAGGGCCTTGAACTGGAACTTTACACAGATGATCGCTTTGGTCTCCTTTCGGATATTACCAGGATACTTCGTGAGTATGGTTTGTGCATCAGAAGAGCAGAAATATCCACAAAGGGTAGAAAAGCAAAAGATACCTTTTTTGTCACGGACGCTTCTGGAAATCCTGTTGATCCCAAAATTGTTGATTCCATCCAGCATCAGATAGGACGAACCATTTTACGGGTGAAAGGGAACTTGAATATTCCTCCGAAACTTCCTCAGGAGGCAGCAAGAAGCTTCTTCTTTGCAAACTTTTTTAAAGGACGAACCTTCCAAAGTTTTAAGCTCATCAAATCTTGCTCATAGCTCTTTTGATACGTTATGCGCAGGTCATTCCTTTAAGAACACTAAACAAGGACAAAATCACACAGTATATAAAAGTAGCACATCAGTATCACCTGTACAGAAAATTAAAGTTGATTGTTTGTTTCTTGTTTGTTTGTTTCTTGGTTTTATTTCCTTTGCTTGTACGTCATCTATAGTGTGGAACTGAACAGATTGTCCAGATGCCAGCAAAACTTAGATGTACAGAAACAGAATGTCTTGTTAGAAGAGAGAAATTGTGAATGTTAAGCAAGCAATGAAAGCTTTACTTGCAATGATAACATTTTACAAAAAATTTCCAGCTAATGGTACAATGTTTGATGGCCGTATTCGAGCAATTGCTTTGAAAGAAAAATATCGAACATAAATCATACATTTGAATCCTATCAAATACATCTTTAAACCTCATCTATGATGCTTCTGCTTCTTTACACATATAATGATCTACAACTACATCGACGTACACTACCAGATAGCGATCTTATAGAACTACGATCTCCATTTAGATACACCAGTTTTAAGTGCCCTTTGTAAGATATCAATCCTTTCTTCTACGAGACATTCTTTTAGTCGCATCATCTTGTTATATTCCTTCTCCATTATCAGCTCCAGATCATCAAAGTACTTCACTTTGGAGTGCAATTTCTTCATCTAATCATTATGCATTTATGCAAAAGAACAAAAGTTAAGGGCTACAAACACACTAAAATCACAAGTATTTCAACGAAGGAAAACCCACAGAAAGTTTAGAATAACCTGTGTCTCAATTATGGTAGCCACTAAATGTTCAATCTCCCTGCCTTCCTGGTCAGCCAATAACTTGGCATTAGCAGCGGCTGCCCCAAGAGCAGTCCCTGTTGCTGCTCTAATTCGTAAATTTAGAGGTACATCATTCTTCTTTGAGGATGCATCCTGAATTTCTGTAAGAACTTAGATTCAGATTAAGACTGGTACAATGTAAACAATAGAAAACTAAAGTGAAGAGCTCTCCAACTATTAAAAAAGTGTGGATGAGAATATTAAAATCTGATACAAAGACTGAGCAACGGAAAACCAAACATTAAGGTCATAAGTTTGACAATGACCAAACAAAAATTAGACATCAAGCTGAAAGTTCATATATCAAGAATCTTCAGCAAAGAGGTATCAAGAAATAAATGAGAATATCTGCAAAAGGCATATTTAGAACAGCTAGCCTCTGTTTCTATAATTTAGTCCTTTAAAAATTTACCAAAAAGTTATGCACAATGCCATTTACAACAAATACCTGATTGGTTCTCCTCCATCTTTGAAGCATCAACCTGTTGTGCTCTGAAATACACAAAATACAAGATAACTTTCAATTTGCAGTAACAAAGAAAGAACTTAACCATTAACTTAGGAGCATGATAGCAAAAAATGAAAAGACATTCACAAAATAATCAACCTCTCTGGCTCTGAAACCATAGTGGGAGACGATAATCCATTAGCTAGATAATCCTCATCACTGTCAAATATCTCCCTTGGACATGAGCTTTCATCACATAGTGCTGTAACTGCAGCCTCAGCTGCAGCAGCAGTTACATGAGGGCCAACCATAGTTGAGATGTGAGCTACCTAATTGGAAAAAAATAATAATAAAAATAAACAATAGGTCAAAAGGGCAAAAAAAAAACACATGCATTGTCTGAAACCGTTAAGATCTCAAAATCTTTACCTTTCATGTATTAATACTTGCAACAATTAAGTCTTATTAACTAAAATTCCTAGCCAGAAGTCAATCCAAATGGTAATCAGCAGAATAGATTACATAACTAGGTCTTTTTGTCTTCCTATTCCTTTTTTCTTTGGTCAACACATGCTACCGCCTTAGTATGCACCAAAAGCAATCATCACAACATTGTAACTCCTTATGAATGAACATAATTGAAGTTTGAACAATACACTCAACTTTTCCAAGTGATAAACAATGAAAAAAGAACCTCACATGAAGCGTCACTACAATCCATTGGAAGGACAGTCTGGTAATGTTCTAAATTGACAAGAACAGAATTAAAGCCTCCTACCTGTTTTATCAGTGAACTACCAGCATCTGAAAGGGGAGCAATGCGTTTTCTTTTTGCAGGAGGTTCTTCAGTTGCAGGATCCCCATTTTGCTTGCTCTCATTCATCTGATCATGAACTCGATCCTCCATTTTGACATCATTTTGATGCTCAGATGAAGCTGACTGTCCTTTTAAGCTATTCAAACTCCCAGTGGGGCAACTAGAACTATTCATTTCATGTGCAGAACCCATCATAAACTCCCCAAAGGGCAGCTCAATGAGCTTTGAAATACAATTGAGTTTAGTTTTGGTTGGAACATTTTGAGCAACAAGCTCCCAATTATCTCCATGCTTCATAACAGATTCCAAAAGAAGTAGAGTTTCTGCCTCCGTCCAAGTAGCTTCATTAGTAAGACTGCTTCCTCCCAGGTCACTAAACTTGAAAACATCCTTGGACTTGTCCTCGCCATAATTTCCATTTTTGAAGCACTTTTCACATATTACGAAACTACCCTGCTGATAAGAAAAACATAATTAAAAAGGAATCAAAAGCTCTCAAGAAAAAAATGTGAAAAGTGTGCGGAAACACTTTTACATAACTTCAATAGGTCTTGCTGAAAAAATACTGCATACTTCCACAGCTAGCACTAAATATACAACAAGTATTTCCATTGACGGTGGTGTATCAGATGTTTCAACTCTCCAAAAAATAAGGATTTGAAACTTTATTCCCCCGAATTGTACACATATAAAACTCATTTTAAGTCATTTTGTATAGCAAATTCAAGTTCAAATACTAAACTGCATATCCAGTTTCACAGGACCACCAAGACCAAGTAAACCACATGAATGACTCTTAACCTGGTAATCAAAGTTACTCCACCAATGGGTTCAGCATAGACACATAATATATATATATATATATATATATTAGCCCCGATTTGGTCCAGGATCCTGATCTGGAATATATATATATATATATCACATAAGCACCTAAATATGTATACCATCATCAGTCCCCTGATAAATGTGAGATATCCAACCCCATTAAAGCTAAAATCAACGATTGGACATTCATATATAGAAATTTTAATGGTCATAAATATTAGTGGAATATGCTATACCATCAGTAGCCATCAATTAATATAAAAAATCACATGCATAACTTGCTATAAGAAACAACCGTTAGTAATACAAATTTTAAGTACGTCAAGTAAATACCACAAGAGACAACCAACAAGGCAACCCCTATGATTACATTGTAAGCTAAGTAGAACAAAAGAATCAAACGTTTGTAAACTTTCATTGATATACCTTGCTATACTCATAGCATCCGGAATTACACTGCTCGCCACAACTACCGCACTTAAACCCCTTCAACTTCACCAAATCACCAAAAACATCCGAATACGAAGCCAAGGGAGGCAATTTGACCCCGGTCTCACCTGCCGCCGCCACTTTACCACTGCCATTACCATCTCCTCCAGAATCTGGAACCGAAATGGGTTTCAATGAATTGGGCAATGCAACAACACGAACACCATTCGGGGCTCCTTCCTCAATCTTAACTTGATTCTTAAGCTCGTTATCCCTTAAGCTGCTGTCTCTATTATCAATATCATCACCACCCGATACTGCACCAAAATTGATCAAACCCCACTGGTCCAAAAAATTAAAGACCTTATAGAGCAAACTAACGTCACCCACCAGTGATTTTCTCACTTGGGTGAATGTCAGCCTCCTCGAAGGCTCTTCCCTGTACTTGTTTATCATAAAATCCCTGTACTCCTTGTATATCTTCGGCGTTCTTGAAATTGAGCTCCCGTCGAAGAACTCTTTTAGGGCAATACGCTCCGTTTCGTGAATGTCGTCCCATCTAAACCAACCTATACAAAGAAATTTCCGTAAAGGAAAAAAAAAAGTTAATTTTCGCGAGGAAATTCTTTCTCGAGAAACAAACAGAAACTTTTAGAATAAACGAGCGACTTACTGGAGTGACTTGGGATGGTGTAGAGCTCGAATTCGGGTTTAGTGTTCGGGTCATATTGTGACATCTCCATGTGTCGGACTTGAACCGCGAGTTGAGTCGGAGCCGATCTAAAAATTTTGCCGTGCATAGGTTTAAAACAAACGAACGAGAGGGTTCTTGGGTACACTATGAGGTAGCAAAAGTGAGATCACTGACCAATAAGATTTCGAGGATTCCGGACCCACTTAAAAATTTTTTTCCTTCACTTAAAGTACAAATTACCAGACATTAATAGGTGCAAATTTTTTACTAAATACTACAAATAAAATCAAAATAAATAACGAAATAAAAAAAAAAAGAAATCAAATAAATAACATTTATTTTAGAAAAAAAAATCAGAAACAAATAACATTGAGTTCAAACTCAGTTGCCAATATTATGAGTAAAAGGCTCCTTTTGCTACAGCTTTGAGTTTTTCAAATAAAACTTATTTAAGTAGAGTTTTTATTAGTAAAATTTTTATAAGTAGAGTTTTTACTAAAAATATTTGAGTTGTTTGGTTATCAATAATAATTTTTATTAAAAATTAAAAAATTAATTTAATAACAAGTCCTTTAAAATTATGTTATAAAATGAATGAAATAAAATTTTGAAATAAATTAAAGGTATTTTAGACAATTTAACTCTATAAAAAAGTTTTACAACATCTACTTCTAAAAGTCTAAAATTTAAACCTTATTAGTACATGCAAAATAGTTTTTTTAATTCCCAAAAACTCTACTTAAAATATAACCAAATAATATTAAAAATTTTGGAAAGAGCTTATATGATTAAATAAACACTTTTGATTATTAAATAAGTCATACCAAACATACACTAAATAATATTTTATCTAATTGTAAATTAGTTAATACATAAATGAGATTGAGTGAATGATTGAATCAAGAAATAAAGTTGATTATATGGAATGCACTTGTGCTGTTGTTCAATTACAATATATAATTTTTCATTAAGAATGATTAAAAAATGGGAAGTGTTTAATGTTTAATTTATAAGTTTATTGTGCAATTTTTTCTATAAAAACTAACACATGAAATTAATATATTATTTAGATGGATCCTTTATTTATTTTTATTGTGTTATTTATACTACTAATCTACTTGTGACTTTTTTATTTTTAAAGTTTATCACAATTTACAGATATTACAACATTGAGTTTAAAAGTTTAAATTTATACCCTCTTATAATACAGTCTTCGAACATAATTATTACACCAACTAAAGACGAAGTCTCTTTATTAGGATGGCAAAATTCAAGGCTAGGCCTGGTATGACAATGCCTGGATCCGGCCAAGAAATATTTTTTGGATATCTAGGCCGGACTTTTTTTATCTAGACCTAAAAAATATGGATTTTATATTTTATAATATTATATATTTTTTAATTTATTTCATAATTTTTAAATTTTATTTTAATGAATTTGGGCATGAAACTATGAACTTTAAATGTTTAAAATTTCACATATATATAAATGGGCCAAATAAATATACTTATTTAAAAATATATATATTTTGTAACTTTTTATAAAATATGGATTCTAAACTAGAACCCAAGCTTATCAAGTGATGCTTGAGACTGACTTGACCTCATCTTCAGACCAGATAATGCCCTACCCAAATCGCCTTGATTTAGGGAAATTTACAAAAATGGCCAAAATACTTTTGCCTCTTTCACAACTAACCACCCAAACTTTTTTTTATCATAATTAGCCAAACATCTGAATTTTGGACCAAAGTATCCTCAGTAGTGCACCAAATTTACAAACACAAGCCATTCTTGCAAAATCCAGGAGGAATTAATACTCAAAACACTCTCTACACCTTTAACACTAACAAATGATCAAACATTCATCACTCTCAACAAATCAACGAATAGCATCAACAAGTTTTACACAAGTGAAGATATAATAATCAATTATAGAGCTTGAGGAGGTTAGTGTTTGTTTTTATAGTATAATATAATCTTTTAAGGCATTAAGTTTAGGATTTAAGTTAAAAATTTTTGTGTATTTTGTTGCAAATTTTGCTATTTTCCATTATAAAACCAATGTGACTTGTTAAAATACTTAGCTTAAGTTGAGAAATCCAATGAAAACTAAACACTCGAGCAAAAAACGAAACCCATGATAAGTGGGACAGGCAGAGCTTAGTGCGACAGGCAGTGGGACAGGTGCCTGTCGCACATAAACAGCGTGGGACTTATGTGCGACAGGCAGTGGGACAGGTGCCTGTCGCACATAAACACAGTAGGTGCCTGTCGCACATAAACACGGTGGGACTTATGTGCGACAGGCAGTGGGACAGGTGCCTGTCGCACATAAACACAGTAGGTGCCTGTCGCACATAAACACGGTGGGACTTATGTGCGACGAGCGATGGGGACAGTGCTGTCGCACATAAACACGATGAGTGCACATCGCACATAAACACGGTGGGACTTATGTACGACAGGCAGTGGGACAGGTGCTTGTCGCACATAAACACAGTAGGTGCCTGTCGCACATAAACACGGTGGGACTTATGTGCGACAGGCAGTGGGACAGGTGCCTGTCGCACATAAACACAGTGTCTGCATGTCGCACATAAACACGGTAGGAATTATGTGCGACAGGCACCGATCCCACTGCCTGTCGCACATAAGTCGCTACCTGTCCCACTTATTCAAAATTTATCGGGTAAATTACAGAGGTCATAACTTATGATACGTGCGTCCGTTTTAGATGTATAATATACCGTTTCGAAGCTTGTGATGAGACGAATCAAAACCTAGAATTGCTTTCTCTATTATACATAGCGTAAAAAAAAAATTGTGGTTGTATTTAAGTGCAACTTGCACTAGAGGGACAGGTGCCTGTCGCACATGAGTAGCACTGTATTTATGTGCGACAGGCACCTGTCCCACTGGTACTCTGACATTAGTATACCTGTCCCAATGTGCATATGAGTAGCACATTATCAAATTTTGTAGCGTGTAATCATTATTTTGTGTTTTTAATATATTTCAGGCTTCATGGATACAGTTGTGCTTCAAATGTGTTACGATGGTTGGTGGGAGACGTTGGAGGATGGTCGTGTGGAGTATATGAATGCGAAGAATTCAGCTTTTATGATTCATAAAGATTGTACATTTGATCAGTTTCTTACAAGAGTGTATGAGATTTTGGAGATTAATCGCGATGAATATATTATCTCTATGAAGACAACTTTAAGGTCTAGTAACACAACTTATCGTGCGTGTTCACTGCCTATGGACATATTTAATGATGAAATGGTCAAGGTTGTGTTACGTTTGGCCTCTGAGGTAAACTATGGGTGCATCCCTATATTTATTACAACATCTCCTCGAGTTCCGTCCGAAGATGTTGTGCCACTATAGAAAAAAAACTTCTTTTAAACGAAATGACTCGACGAACATTTGTTTGAAGAAGATGGCTTACCACAAATGGTAGGAGAAATAAGGCTGAAAAAATGACCGTTAAGCCTGTGACTGGGACCCGATTCCAAGTCTTCGGTGGTGGTATTAAGGAGGGGTTAGTTGATATACGTAACAAGAATTGCTCCTGTAGAGTATTCCAACTTAATCAACTTGTCTGTGCACATGCAATTGCTGCTTGCCTCTCCATCCGAGTTGATTACATAAGCCTTTGTTCAGAATTTTACACCAAGGAATCATTGGTGAGGGCTTACGAACAACCAGTGGAGCCAGTTGGCGACGTTGCGGATTGGAATGTTCCAGAGGAAAATCAATTAATGAACGTTTACCCACCAGTACAAGCACCGCCACCAGGTCGACGCAAAGAGCTCAGAATACCTTCGATCGGAGAAGATATAAACCGGAGGACTGTGAAATGTGGGTGGTGCAACCAATCGGGCCATAACTGCAAGCGATGTAAGAATCCCATTGCATCGAGTCATAATTAGTTGTTAAATTCTGAGCAATTATACTATGATACCTCTTATAATTGAGGTATTTCACAATTATATATAAAATAGTGGATCCTCCATTTGGAACTCATTTAATTATTTTTATATGTCCAGAATTATTTTTATAACTCAACGTATCAGTATGTAACCAGTATGTAATATAAAATCAAAAAATTGTACTGATTATAATTGCTTACAAGCCAATATCATCATTAAATATGTCAACGGCAATCTTCTTCCTAAAGTACTCGGCGTGGCTACTCGTGAAATCAAATTTGAGTCCGAACATTAAATACATCGTAAACATCAACAAAAAAACACCGCAGTCACCGGTACCGAGCTCTTATTGTGGCACGCCCTTAACAGCCACTATCTGCCATGGGTCGGCGCTCCACAGGTCTTGTCGGATGTTGTAGAATCCAACATCTTCTAGCCATCGAGGGAATATAACTTCAAATGGCTTGAACTGCTTCTTGTACGTTTTATCATCGCGAGATTGTACCAATGAGTCATAAAGCCAGATCTTCTTAGTACGAAAGTCCACTCGAGCTAATATCCAATGATCACCCCCTATGTTCATAGGGATTAATACCTGCATAAAAAAATTATCGTCACTTTAGTTGTTATGTTATAGAATGAAATCGTAAACTAATTACGTGTTAAAGGCCAATAAAAATTTACTTACCATATCGACATCCGAGAAAGATTTTGACAATGTGTCCTCACGCCCGTCAATATAGCTATTGAAGTTGTTGCTATATTGGAATGAATCGATGTCACAATCACCGTTATTCCATAGCTGCTGGATGAACACCTACACATATATAAAATTATCATACCAATTGTCGGGTAATTCGTCGAATGATTATCATAGTAAAAGAAACAAGGTCATCTATTATATTTGTTAAAGTAATCACCCAAAAAAAAGTGTCCGTATGAGTGACACGCTGTGATAACGCAGCGGGAAACTGCTGTTGCTTTTTACTGAGCAAGCGAAAATACGCATGAATATGCTGTAATGAACAGAAACACGTTGATTAAAATATGCAAGATATAAACAGAATAGTAACAACACTGAAGATTAACACTGCATGATTATCATACCTCGTCCTCTAGCCAGCCCATTGAAGAGTGGCCCAAAAGTACTTGAAAGAATGAGTTCGAATGACGGACTGAGTGGTCCACTGTAATTTTGCCAGCAAACCATTGATCAAACTCATCATGTACACGTGGATCCTGAAGTCCTCTAAGTGGATTTATGTCCACACTCGTACTGTCATCAATCTCACGGTCCATTCTTTCGAGGTCGCCTGATGGCTTTACGCTTCGTACTCGCTTGAATGGAGGAATCAAGTAAGGACTGTTGAAGACGTACGACGGTATGTATGGACGTCCAAACTTACTCATTCCCGGAGGCGCCTCTGTGAGGATTTGCACGCTCTCTCCACTGCCGTCCCCAATGAAACTATACAATGACATAGGAGTGTGCACATTCTGATTGCCAAGATCAGGGTACACTCCACAGTCAGTCGGTGCCTGAAAATACGATAAGATGAACATATTAAGCAAATATTTACTTAAATCTAATTCAACATAAACTTCAAACCAAAATTTGCTCACCGGGTACGAGCGTCCACTTGGATCATCATGGTACGAGTGTTTCGACGAACCATCGGTATACGCTGAGATAAATCCCATGACCGCTTGTCTAAAATCTTTTTGCTCTTTACACTCTGCCTCAAAATCCGACTTCAGTTTAGAAATGGACCGATCAATCCTATTCATCCGTCGAATGATGTAATCGAAATGATACTTTGTCCTCGACTATTACCAAAAAATATAAAATATAATTTCAATGACATATAAGAATGATTTCAACGTAAACAGCTCAGAATATAAAATATAATTTCAATGACATATAAGAATGATTTCAACGTAAACAGCTCAGAATAATAAATTAAATCACAAGTAACCTCTGAATCCTCCACGTCATCGGAATCGGGTGCTTGTTTGTGCTTGTCATCTGCAGGATGCTCATCTTCAACTAAGTCTCGCCTGTACAGCAGGGATCGCGGTGTCGTGATGTACCGCTATTTCCCTCGTAATGGGCATCTCGTTGATTGAAGGTTGATGCTGTGCCAAGTAAAATTAAACTAATGAGCCAAAGAAACTCGAGGAAATGTCTTTCACAATCACCATAGTGTTATTCTACTGAGATAACGATACTCACAGTACGGACCCAACTGGGGATAGATGGCACGTATTTCTCCACAGTCAGCCAATAGTTTTTGTCTTTCTCATTCGAGTTTGGCTGGATAGTTTGTAAAACGTTCCCCTGCATAAAGAATCAAAAACGGTTGTTAGTCTAATCATCCAGTATTTAGTAATATGAAAGTAGCAATATACATACACAGACACACACACACAAAGGAGGTACAGAAATATATATATATATATATATATTACTTACAAGACGAGAATTGTCATTGAAAAACGAATAAACTTCAGCAAAGTTTATTTTAGAAGAGGCGATGGGCTTCCACTTAAGATTCGGGGAATCTTCTTTTTCGTTTTGCAGACCCACTCTGACGGCAGCCCGTCAATCGACTCAAAAATCCAGCCCTACACGAACGAAAGTTACAATATCATAAAACCAATCATTATGTATTATTCATAATAAAATCCGAACTAAGTGATCGTAAAAAAATATGCAACAAACCTGAACAGCGGACGTAAAGCCATAAATATTGTACTTTTCAATCTTATGCTTCGGATTTTCCTGGCGAGTCTGCTTAAATTTTTCGCTTTTGCCGTTCAATGCATTGGCAAGACTGTCGTATATAATTTCCCACGACATACAACCCCACGGACGACTTCGGAAGTGATCTATGTCATCTACTTGGTCAAGCAATGAGAAATTGATTTGATAGTGTTCCTTTCTTGCATATATTACACGGTCTGCAAAATAAAACAGCGCGATCTTTATCGCATCAATGTCGTCCATAGCCTCGAAGTCCAAGTCCGCAAATCTTGACTCAAATTGTCGAAGATTCAAATTGCGAAACAAACCATCAAAATACTGAATAAGTAACCTATTAGGGGTTTTGTGGTGTTTCGGTGCAGCATCTCGACCATATGAAAGTCCAGTTACTAGACACCACTCTCCAACTGATAACCGTATTAAATGCTCACCAACTTGAAACCACAGCTGATCTTTTTCTTTACTTTTTCCATGAGCCACTTGCCTAAGCAACACATTATGCACAAGAACACCACTGAACGGAAAGCTTTGTAATTCCAAGAAATGCCCAAAAACGTCTTCCTTAAACATTTTCAACTGCCGTTTTGTTAATTTTTCCCTGATGGCTTTCACAACTGTTTCTACTTTGCACATACTCGTGATGCGCCCAAGGAAGTGATCGCCATAAGGTATCTTCATCATGCCCGGTTTAATCCTCGATCTAAGTGGATTATCGCCCGCTATTTTTAATTTTGCCATGTATCTGATACAAATCATATAATTAAATGGTTATGTTAAAGAATTAAATGTAATAGCCTAATAAATTTAACAAGAACACAGAAAAAATACAAAAAATTTGCGATGGGACTGTCTTTGTGTGCGACAGGGTGCCTGTCGCACACATGATGGTGCGATAGGTACCCTGTCGCACACAAAGACAGTAGCTACGAATACTGCATTGAGTGCGACATGGTGCCTGTCGTACCCCACGAGTGCGATAGGGTGCCTGTCGCATATGGTGGAAATGTGCAACGCTACCATCTTTGGTGCGACAGGGCGACTGTCGCACTCGCAGGTCAACGTGCTGCTCACTGCCTTTCAGTGCGACAGGGTGCCTGTCGCACTAAGAGGAAGTATGCATCAATACTGCCTATAAGTGCGACAGGAACCCTGTCCCACCAAAGATGGTGCGACCCGGTGCCTGTCGCACTCGCAAGAAGTGGTTAAGCTCACTGGCTCAAAGATGCGACAGGCAGCATGTCGCATCTTTGAGCGCACGCGTTGTGTGTGCGACAGCCTAGAGTGCGCGCTCAAAGAGGCTGTCGCACGCACGGAGCGCTCGCTAGGCTGTTGCCCGCACACCGCGCGCCCAGGTGCCTGTCGCACGCACAGCGCGCACTGTGCTAGGCTGTCGCACGCACAGCCCCGCGGGCGCGAGCCTTGCGTGTGACAGCCTAGCACCGGGCGCGCTGTGCGTGCGATAGCCTAGCGAGCGCGACCTGTGCGTGTGACAGCCTAGCACCGCGGGCTGTGCGCACTGCCATCTCGCACCAAAACACCATTCCCAATACATACAAACACACCACGCGTAGCATAAATTTTCTATAAGAAATTTCATCAAACACATAATACGCACTAGTTGTAACTCATCATTTTTGCTAAGTTTCGTTTCAGTAATCCCTCTAACAGCCTATAAGAATCTATAATCCCAATCAAATTCATTCAAATAATGGAAAAAATCAAGTTACCTTACCTAGGGTTTCGTCCATGATCGATTGCGAGAGGAATTTTCGGGTGTTTCGTTCGCCGTCGATTGCAGAGGAAATTTTCGGGTGTGTGAGTTGATCGCTCAGGGTATTTTCGGGCAAAACAAATTTTTGTGGCTAATTATGATAAGAAAAAGTTTAGGTGGTTAGTTGTGAAAGAGACAAAAGTATTTTGGCCATTTTTGTAAATTTTTCCTTGATTTAGGCCGAGTGGATATTTTTGATATTCCTATACTCTCGATTACACACTTTTTAAGTATAAAATTTATTTGCCCACCACTAGAAGTAAGGGCTTAACAGCGAATTTATGTTATATGTTGGTTGACATAACTTCCTTCAACTCTACATCAAATTGTCAAATCTTCAATAAATATTCACTAGGGTATAAATCATCATCCAACTCTACAACAATATCTATTCTGCGTCTCCTAGTTTAGTAACAACTGCGAGACATGCTCAAACTAGTTACAAATACTCAATTTACTCAGTTACCCAACTCAGCAAATTCACATAAAAATTCACATAAAAATTCAAACACCGCCACTAAATCTCATCACCATCTTTGCTTACTTAAAAAATGCACCCACTTACTCCAATTCAAGCAAGTCCATGCCCAAATCATCAAAGCTTCATTTAACAACAGCATCATTTCAGATACCCAACTAGCCAAGCTCATAGAATCTTTAGTAAACTCATCTCAAATTGCCTATGCTCACTTAGTTTTTAACCAAATAGTTAACCCATCAACTTTTGCTTTTAACACCATGATTAGAGGCTATGCAGAGGCTGGCCTAGGCCACAGAGGAATTCAACTTTATACACAAATGATTGGCAATGGGCTGGACCCTGATAGTTTCACGTACCCAATTCTTTTAAAGGCTTGTGGTGATCTTAGACAAGTGAAAGGAGTGCACTCACTTGTTGTCAAGAACCAAGATTTTAACTCGGTGATACATTCACTCACTTGTTTGATAACTTTTTATTTTAATTTTGGCGATATCAAGTCTGCCCAGTTGTTGTTTGATCAAATGACCGAGAGAAACGTGGTTACTTGGACTGCTATGATCAATGGTCATGTTAAGCAAAAGAATTACGGAGAAGGGATTGATTTGTTCTGTCAAATGAGAGATTCTGGTGTTGAGGTAAATGAACTGACTTTGGTGTCTCTGTTATCGGCTTGCGCCAGCCTTGGTGCTTTAGAGATGGGGAAATGGGTGCATGAGTTAATTGATAAAAATAGCATTGTTGTGAATGATAAGCTTGGTGCTGCACTTATTGACATGTATGCAAAATGTGGGTATATTGAAGAAGCTTTGAACGTTTTCAAGATTGTGCTCGAGAAGAATGTTTGTACTTGGAATTCTATTATTGGAGGACTAGCAATACATGGTTGTGGCGAGGAAGCGGTAAAGAGGTTTTGGCAGATGCAAATGAGTGGAATGAAACCTGATGATGTTACATTGATTGCGGTCTTGACTGCATGTTCTCATGCGGGGTTGATTGAGAAAGGAAAGGAGATATTTTATAACATGAGAAGGGATTACAAGGTTGATACCAATGTTAAGCATTATGGTTGCTTGGTGGATCTTTTGTGCAGGGCAGGGCTCTTGGATGACGCCTATGAGGTTATCAGAAACATGCCAATGGAACCAAATGCAGTTTTGTGGGGATCTTTGCTTACTGCATGTGCTGCTGCTGATGATGATGCTAATGTTGAGTTGGCTGAGATTGCAATGGAACAGTTAATTAAGTTGGAGCCGTTCAATGATGGAAACTATGTTCTCATGTCAAATATATATGCTGCGAAGGCACGATGGGATGATGCGGCTAAGATGAGGAGATTAATGAAAGAGAGAAATATTGTCAAGAACCCTGGCCTTAGTGTCATCGAGATTAATGATGTTGTTCATGAGTTCATGGTTGGAGATGGAAGGCACCCACATTCGGAAGAGATATATTCCATGTTGGAAGATGTCGCCATAAGCTTAAGAGAAGAGGGTTATGCTGCTAGAATGCCTCGAGATACTTAAATCCATCTTAACAGAACTTTCATATCTTTGGTTTAAGTAACAAGGAATTACTTAATTAGCAATTGGTTTTCACTGGGGGTCCTCTACAGAAATAATGAAGAATCAAATAAGCATAAAGAGATTGCCTTCGTGTTGCTTAATGAGTCTTCGAGTTTCCGAGCTCGAAACATAGCGGTAATTGTTGAAGTCCCAGGCGACCCACAATTCTTACGAATGGACCTTGTTTGCACAGAATTTTAGTTGGAAAACTTCTCAGCAAGAAATTGAACAATTGCATCTGTGTTAGGTGCTCTAAATGTACTAAGCTCTAGTGTGGCTAGTGACTCGGCAAGTGCAACTCAAGCTTGAACATTCAAGACCTATGTAAATTGTTTTATATTTTCTGTACATAGATGTAGTAGCTCCTTGGTGATTGGGTTGAAGAACAAGTTTATGCATCAAAGAACATTTGCAGGAACTATGAGGCAACTGGAACACAATTATTTTTCTGATCTTTTCAACAACATATTGAACCTCTCTCGATTGATATGCAAAGTTCTTGACACCATGATAGGAAACTTCTTTAGATGAACATGTATTTGTAAAAGTTTTTCCATTCAATATCAATGATAGTTTACGCACATGGAAACCTATCACGTTCCACTAATAACTAATAACTCAAGAAATGGCACAGTTTGGCTATGTTAATAAAAAAATTTAAACTGAGGAATCAATCACATTGCTGCAATATAAGATTAAACAAAATCTATGTAGGAATGTGGACTCGCAATAGGTTTCCTCGTATCAAAAAGGCACAATACTATTGATGCAAACACATAAGAGTTTAGAAGTTCAATTAAAAACCTTAATAATGTAAAATTCTAAGTGACTACATAGAAACATGTTCATTAAAACAAAAAGATGATGAAAGCACAAGAAATAACAAAACATTGGGACTCTCTTAAGACTGAGCAAAATCTTAGGTCATCCTCTGAGCAGCTTCCTTGGCAAGAAGCTTCTCCTTAGCCTTGGTTTTTGCCTGTGATTTGGAGCCCATAATACCACCTCCCCACTTCTTTCTTAACTCCTCATACTTGTCATTAAAGTTGGCCTGAAACAGAAATCAGAAATATTTTAAGATACACCATAGAGCCAAAATCTAATGTATAATCATTTTAAAATCATGACACCACGTATATAACTTTCGATAAAGATGAAGTTCTGACAGACCTTGATGGCCTCAAGGATCTTGCTGAATTCCATCTTATCCTCATTCTTAACTGTTGTCAAACACAATACAGAAGCTGTCTTCTTGTGGACAATCTGTACAAAAAGCAGTTAAGCACAATCAGTGCCTCGTTATCAACAAACTACCAAGCACACAAACTACTAAGGATATTACCGATCCCAAACGTGATTTTCCTTTGACAATGCAGTATGGGATCTCCATCTTCCTGCACAAGGCAGGAAGCCAGACAACCAACTCGATCGGGTCAACATCATGAGCAATGACAACCAATTGTGCCTTGTTCTGCAAAGAAGACAAACAAGCATCTAAATTAGTTTGAGATACTATTCATCGAGGCTTGCAGAGATTATTAGTCAAAACACACAACACGTGCAAACAAATAAACAAAAATAATTTGTCAACCTGTTCAATGAGGTATGTCACATGGTTCAAGCCATATTTCACAACAATAGGCTTCTTAGCCTCCACAGTTTTTCCATCAGCCTCCGCCTGAGCTCTCTTCAAAAGACGTTCCTTCTTGGCAGCTCTGTCCTCAGGCCTATATTTGAGGAGCAACTTGAAAAGACTTGAGGCTGCAAACAGGATATAATGGAAATAGTAAGGTAAGCTATTACAAGTTCAATTCTCTAGTAAAGCTGTTAGGAAAATTCCGAGAATATAAAGAGAGAAATGATCAGAGTTAATTATAAGTACCAGAACAATTGCAGCTGCATGGTACATAGATACACACTAAAAACAGACATATTACAAAAAGAAGAAAACAATTGACACAGCATTATACCCACAACACCTAATCAACCCTTAGCTTCCCAGCTTTCACACAATTACTTTTATGTAAAGGCCTCTTTCTTTCTATTTTCACCATTTTCTCACATTCTCAGTGCCAAAAAGTTCTTAATAAATCCACCCACAGAGAACAGATATGTATCAGTTTTGAAAATAAAATCTACTAAATTAACAGTTAAGCAACTCCAAGGAAATGTGAAAGCAAAACCATCTAATCTAATCTTACCAAGATTCTTGTCCAAAGTCTTGGTGAATTGATTCAAAGCAGGTGGAACCTTCAACCTCTGCCGGAGGATCCTCCTCTGCCTCTGAATTCGAATAGCCTTGGGCCACTTCACATAACGGTGAAGATCCTTCTTCGGTGGCAGAGCCCCACCAATACCAAACTGCTTCGGACGCTTCTCGAACAGTGGATTCACAACCTTCTCCTAAAATTTTCAATGAGCACAGTAACATCAACATCATCCCTCACTCAAATAAACAAAAAAAAAATCTCCAAAATAATAATTAAAAATACCGGCTTCTTCTTTGCTGGTGCTGCTGCAACCTTTCCTCCTCTCTTCGGGGCCTATAGAATCAAGAAGCCCAATATTACTAAATTTATGATCACGAAAGAAATATAACAAAGAAACCCGCTTACATTATCTTAAACGCATAAGATTTCCATTTTCAATTCAATATTAAAAATCGAAGTCATATTATTACCATGCTCATTGCTTAAAAGAACTTTTTTTTTCTTCAAAAAAATAAACTTATTTGACAATTAATACACAAATCTTAAACTGAATCAATATCAGGAGCATAGAAATTAGACAAGAGATCGTTCAAAAAAAATTAGAGTTTTGAGAAGTACCATTTCGTGCCGCTTCTGCTAGGCTCTGCGGTTTTAAAGAACGGCGAATGAAAAGAAAAACCCTAGTCAGAACAGACCAAGTGAGAGGACTAGTGGGGATCTTTTATAGCTAGGGCTATGCGGCCTTATAGCAATAGGTACTTTTGTAATTTAATTAAATATGATGGCGCAAAGGGATTGACCAATCTGGGTTTTGTAGGGTTCGTCCAGGTTGCGAGGCCCAAACGAAGGCCCAGATGCCGAGATGCGTGAAGCTGGGCACTTTTTTTGGGAATTTTTATGACTAGACTAGGGGTTGACAAAGAAATAGCTACACCCCACGACCGAACTGAACCCAACCCATATCGCCAAATGGCTTGGGTTGGTTAAAAAAACACAACCCGCAAAACCCAACAATTTTTTTTTTAAATATGAAAATATATTAAACTGAAACAATAATGTTAGAGATCCCGACATTTAAGTTTCAACTTGAGTCCTAATGGCTAATGCTATGTGTAACTCATTTATTGGATGATGAGTTTTATAGATGGTAAAATTACTTAACCACCATTCAATAGATGAATGTCATATTAATTGAGACCCAAATTAGAACTTAAATATTGGGATGCCGAGCATTACTCAAACTGAAAAGAGAAGAGTTACAAAATCATCGTATACAAGAGGTTAAATTAGAAAATGATACTTGGGATAACCCCAAACAACCTCAAATAACTTTTTTCGAATAGCCATTAGTGAACAATCCCACCAAGTCTACATGGAATAAGATAATCTCAAATTAGCCAAGCAATCTACTATAGAATTTCCTTCTTGAAAGATATGAGAGCACCTAAAAAGCATGTTTTTAATCAAACTACAATAGTTAATCCATCTATTACAAATGTACCATGGAGGACCAAAACTAGGATTATGAAGACAAGACAGCGCAGCAATAGAGTCGCTTTCTAACCAAACATATTACTACCCTCTATTAGCTGCTTCTTCAATAGCCACAATAATACCAAATATTTCAGCATAAAATGATAGATGATGACTTAAAGGCATTGTAAAGCATCCTTTAAAGGCCCAATTAAATCCCCTAAAAACAGCACCACAAGCTGGCTTTCTAGGATTTCCTCTAGCAAGCCTATCCGTATTAATTTTAACCAAGAAATTGAAGGAGGATGCTAGAAAACATAAACTACATTAATAGAACGTCACAAAGGCTTCTTTACTCTTTACGCTCAGTATGTCATAAATTGGAACTGGCTAGAAACATGACCCGGACAATAAGAGCTCAATAAAAAAATGTGTAAAGAAATAAGTGCCTTTAGTTAAGACAAAGAAAGCACACGGTTTTCAAAGCATAATAAATTCCGAGCTTTCCATAAATAATAAAGCAATATGATGCAAGCCATGCGTTAGACAGAAGTTGTGTGATGTGAGAATCTATCATCAAGAATTAGCTTTCATAAACTCACAAGGTCTCCATTCATGGGAAAAGTCAAGACTGGCTCTAGAATACTGTGGGCCTTAGGTGGTATTTTTTTATGAGGCCTCCTTACTTTTACCAGCTTCGACACTCAAAGAAACATAAAAGAGCTCAAAATTCAATTAATTTTTAACTATATTTTAAATATCAACAATCAACAAGATCGTAAGAAATTTTAAAGAAGAAAATTGGTTAAGAAGATATATTTTTTACTTTATTTATAACAATTATTTCAAGAAACTATTTTATTATTTTTTTTCCTTCAAAAGTGAACCAATCTACGATAACCAAACGGGCATGGTTCATCAAGCCATTCCTCGCCTTAAACCCCTTCTAAATTTTGAATAAGAAGAGGATTTTTTTTTTTAAATAGATAAATAATTTAATCTTTTCTTTAGAAAAACTAATAATGAGTTAATGATTAGACAATATTATTAATTATACCTCTTTAACATTAATATTATCAAATATAGAATTTGTATAAAACTACTTAATTTTAAGATAATTATTAATTAAAGAGAGCTTGAAAAATAGCATTCTTATTATAAGTAACTTAAAAAATTTCTATTAATTTTAGTGTATTAGGGAAATACCAAGAGAGACAGAGAGAGTCTTTCTAATATATGAGCCTAGGTGAACACAATTGGACCTCAGATGACTGCCTAGTTCACCTATGCTTAAAGCGGTCCCCTGCGAAAAGTGACGCCAAATAAAGAAGTGAGCCTACCCCAAAATTGCTGAGAGGACCTACAAATCATAAATAAGTGGGTAGCCGTTTCATCAATTTGTAAGCAAAAAGAGCAAGCTGAGACAACACAAATCATGTAAATGCAACTGATCATCTGTTGAAACTCTATTATGAAACAATCCCTAAGCAAACATAGAGTATTTTGGAGGAATAAAAGAAGACCACAAGCATTTTTTCGAAAGACAAACTTCATGGTTGCCAAGTAAAAAATTATAAGCTTCTGCCAATGTAAGATCACCATCTATTGAGTGGTGTCACACCATCTTGTCTTCAGTATCAACTACGAGCAACTCTGTATTTTCAATATCTAAAATCGTAAGACTACTTTTGAAATGTTGGATTGGACTAGATTAACTTTTAATATTAGATTGAACAATATTAGATTATATAGTATTGTCTTTTGTTTGGTATAATATCAAACATGACTATGTTAAATTTAATTTAATGAAGCTAAAATAACTATTTAAATAGTATATTATTTTTAATTGTATGTTACTAATTATTGAATTTAATATTTAATATCAATATTATTGTAAATAAACAATTGAGTATCATTTTTTATATTTAATATTACATACTAGCTAAAACAAATTGTTGAATTAAGCTTTTGATATTAATCTTAAGATAAATATGAGTCAAAAATAATTTATTGAATAAATTTAGATACGTAGCAAATTTGGGTTATAAATGATATTTAATCTTACATAAACCAATGTGAATATGAGGACTATTAATCCTATGAATTTTGTCTTAACATTTGGACTAATTTATTAGTCCTATCAGCTAAACATGACTTTAGATTCAATTAATTTTTGTATCCTTCAAATTAATCTAATCCCACTTTTTATCCCATCCAAATATAGCCTAAATGTGTTAATATAAATATGTCACCGAGTGATTAGTCTATTAGGGTCGTCTTATGATTTTTTTTTGGGGAAATTATCCACCGATTACCTGTTTTTTTTTTTTTTGTGATTTTTCAAAAATACATGTATCTTTTTTTTTTTGCTCAACTCCACCTAAAGTTTCATTTTCTTACACACTTCCACCTCTGGTTACACATTGCTAAGAAAATTAATAGAATATTGAACAAATGGCTATTTTACCCCTCAAATGTAAAATTAAATTTTTGCCCTAAATAAATGCCAAAAAAAATGCTGGATAGTTGATTCATCAGGTAGAACTTCCATTGATGGTTGATTTTCAAACTCAAATTCAGTTTCACTTAAGCAAATTGAGCAAATTCAGTATAAGTGATACGAATTGGTAACCAACCATTTTGAACCACTTATAATTCTAAAACTAGGAAAAAAATTTCCATTTTCTTCATGAGTCGATCGCTATTTCTTCATGAAAACAACAACAAACCATTTTCTCTTGCATCCGCACTTCATCATCCATCACTGCAAACCCCCTTAACAAACTGTTCAACCACTCTTATTCCCAACCATTAGCCAATCATTTCAACCTATTTCATTTCGACCCAAACGATGCTGGATTCGCATGGCACCGTCCTCCCTGCAACATTATCAACAGAGAAATGTCGGTGGTCACGACTAGCTTTTACGGCAATGAAGATTGAAGAAATCGACAGAATAAGCCGAAGTTGATCGTCTGCGATTCCAACGCCACCGCTTCATCGACCTCGACTACCACTCCATCTGAGATCTTCAACAACTCCTCAATCGTGTGCTTGATTAGCCGACCTCTTCGATTGATCCAATACTCTCTTTTATTTGATTATAAATTAAATAATTTAATTTAGATTATGTAATATGTGGCTGCTGAGTTAGGGTTGAGTGTATTTTAACAGGGAGTGAGGAAGAAGAAGAAGTTGGTGAAATGACAATTTTACCCCTATGACATTAGCAAAGTTATAACAGCATGCTAACAGAAGTGGATGGGTGCAAGTTAATGTAATTTTAGGTAGAAATCAGTAAAAAAAAAACATATGTGTATTTTTAATCAACGGCGCACATTTTGATTAATTAAAAATTTTAATTATTTTTTAAATAATGTAACCAGTTAAAAAGCTTATTTTGAATTTTAAAAAATAAGTAAAATGAGATACGGTGAAATACAATTTCAAAATCTATCATTTGAAATTGGATTCTTCACAAATATTGTTTATTCCATAACACTTCTTTGTTAATCTGAATTGATGTTGTTATTGTAATCGAATTGAAAGTAAATCCTTGTAGATCTTAATTATTAACACTAGTAATAATAATTGAAGTGAAAAACATAATTTGATTGTAGGTTTTTGGTAATGGCGGATGAAAAATCATCAAAAATCAATCTTCCATCGCTTCTATCTGTAATTCCCTCTATTTCTTTATCTCCATATTTTGCTAGAAAAATATAAAATTTCTTATTGGTGCTCGTGCTCTATTTTTTTTTGTATTATAATAGTCTTTACTTACTATGAAAAGAAGATTCAGTTGCACAATAGTTTTGAATTAATCCTTCCTCTTTTTTTTAACGATTTTGATTGATTAAAAGCCACATTGCTACAACAACTGGAGTTGATATCATAACCAAAGCCAGCGAGATGTTAGGCCTAGTTACCTCTGGGAAAATGATGTTGCCGTACTTTATAATTGTAGCACCAACAAAAGAACCAACCTCTAATTTCCACAAGTTTCAGGATCTTCCTGAAATGTGGAGGCATCTCTAGCATTATAATCAATGCCCGACTCTTCTTGATTAGATGCTTGGATTGTGAACCATCGTTAGATGCTTGAGGAGTGATTCGGGTTTTTGAACATTTTATGAGGAACTTGATGGAGCTAATCAGCTTCTTTGATAGGTTAAAATGATAGTGGTTTGAGTTTGAGCTTCTGTGTCTAAGCTTTGGTGCTCCTCTAGTAGCACCGGTTGCTGTTGCTGCCATATTTGAGTCGCTGGAGCTGCTCATGCTTTTTTGTTATTTATTCATTTTTTTATTCCATATGGGTCCATATTGTTCAGATGAATCTTCAAGCACAAAGAAATAATTATCCAATGTACATTTACCAGCAATATGAATATAGTTGATAGGATGTTCTATTGATTGATGAGATGTTAATTTATTATCTGAACCAATTTTTGAAGGTCACATGAAAAAGTTCCGAGAAAAAAACCCGCTATATAGTAGGAACAAAAGCGAGATTTGCAGTGAATTTGATCAATAAGAATTTGGATATTGGGAGCCCTCTTGCTTTGCATACTAAAGTAGTCAAAGAAGGTAAGGAGCCGGTCAATTTTGGCCCTGACGTGGTTCTTGTGGATTATGGCATTGGCTGGAAGTTGCAAATAGTTACTGAAGTAAATTATGCTGGTAAAGTTTATTTTTTTTAGCTTGAATTTTTTTCCTTCTTATGTTATTATTGGCTGAATGTATAGTTTGATTACTTTTAAGTTTGCTTAGACTGATTTTATTCCGTTCTTGAAGAAGGCGTTACAAACGGAGAATGGATTATAGGACGGATGCCTGGTTTAGAGCTATGAATCCAATTATTATCTGCATTTATTTTCAAGTTCGTTTTTCTTAATTAAGAGTTTGAAGATTCTAAGTTGAAAGGTGATATATGAGTTGTTAAATTTTTACTAAAAAATACAAATCTACTAGATCTTTTTGAATGCTTCAGTTGATATGTTTAGGTCCATATAAATTTACATTTCTTGCTACTAAAGTTCCAACTGTTATACCACTAAGCGCCCTGGATATATATATATCCTCCCCATGTCCCTTAAAACATTTAACCTAGACATAATATAGCTTATATGCTATCCAATCCATAGAACGACAAGAATGAATCAAGTGGTCAAAATTTCATGGGAAAGGAAGATGAGTTTGGGATGAAGATAGTAGAGGTTAAGAAGGAGATTGAAGATAATTTGTCATTAAAAAACTTATCCACTTGTAAGAAACTGAAATAAAACCAAATCTACCACAATGTTGTTAAAAAGGTATGATAATAAACTATTATTCTACATTTGACTTAAGAAAATTTTTTATAATGTAATCCATAACAATTTTTGAATCAAAATGGGGGGTATAAACAGAAATTCGTTGGATTATTCTATTCGGGCGGTTGGGAGTTCACGTTCTCATCATCTTTGATTTCATGGATTTGATATCATCGATCGAAGTAAATACAATTGAGACTAAAAATATGTGTCCTCGAAAGCCCAGTTGCTACAAAAAATTCTCCTTACGAAAATGTCACCAAAAAAAGAGATCGCAGCGACAAATAGTTTGGTTCATCCAAACATGGATCTTCTTTTTCGGAGGAAGAATGGTATAGTTTACAATATATTTTTCATAAACAACTAGATGAAAGGTATAGAAGTATTTAAATATGATCATATTTGGTATGTTCGTATTTTGATATTCTTATTTGTTTTAATTTACTGTTAATGTGAGTGTATAGATGTTGAGTGTTAGAAAGTGTGTATTTATGAAGGATAAAATGGTCATGTTACACTTCAAGTCTCACTAACATTTCTACTTTTATGTATTTAAGTCCCTTGCACTTTAATTATGTGTGTTTAAGTATTTTATGTATTTCAGGAAAATTTTGGTCATTTCACAATTAACGAGCCATCGGACAGTAAAACGGACAGCATTTTTGAACTTAGGACAGTCGAAAACCTTAGAAGGAGCATAAAAGGAAAAATAGCACTATTCACGTACGGCACTGTTCATGTACGGCACTATTCACATATACGGTACGATGACGTGGCATTGACTGATGATGTGGCAGTATTTTATTGTACGAATGATGTGGCATTGACTGTTTATGGCTTTGACTGATGATGTGGCTCTGACCGATGACGTGGCGGTATACGATTGGACCTAAAAAATGAGCTTACGATAGAAGCAATGCACTTAATCAAAGTTAGTTGACTTTAACGTTGACCGACGACGTGGCAGCTCATTATTAGAGGAAAAAATTGGCTTAAGTTACATGCGATACACTGAATCACATCGCTGATGATGTGTTCCAAGCAATCCGAGCTTGCCACGCGGTGCAATCTTGAGCGTCCAAATTGATTTCATCCGATGGCCATGATTTATTCATTGTATCTATAAAAAGGGGGCTGCCCTACCTAATTTGACACCCCTGAATCCATTTTTAGAGTCTATTTTCTGTAATTCCCTCTCCATCTTGTATTTTTTTTTCATATTTTAATAAAATACCCATTTTACCCCTAGTTCAAATCATGAGTAGCTAATTTTCTTTCAAACTTGGGTTGAAGGTGAAGTCTCAACTTGTTCCATGGGCTAATTTGGTAAATTTACTTTCTTCTCCCATATGATTTATATGGCTGTTTTGACTTTTTGTCGACAAATAGTAATAATCTTGTCTAGATTTTACACCGGTACTACCGTCTCCCTAGTGCAAGGTTATTACTGTTTGGCACGATAAGTCCTTAGCACCATATTTATTAAAGTGTGGTTCATGAGGAGTGAAAATCCCCCTCATGATTTAATTGGCACTAATAAGGAATATTAAGCTCATGGTGCATGTTGATGCAGATCCAGATGCCCAAGCACTTTATTTACATAGTTTAATTTCCAATTTAATCCCGCCATTTTAATTTAAATTTAGGACAAAATTATATCAACACCTTCATCATAAATCCAACTACTACTTAGAAAATTAACCCTACACACAATTAAAATCCACCTCCTCGTGGGATCGACACTCGTCACCATTGATCTATTCTACAATAGATTCGTGCGCTTGCGAGTTCAATAAAATTTGCACAACAATAGACTTTATATATAATTAATTTATAATTTAGGTTGTGCATGATTTAATAATCATATTATGATGATTTTATTCATAAATCATAAGTTGACATACTGAGTACTTAACTAGAAAATATAGTTTGAAACAAGATTATGAATCTCAAAATTGGTTTTTAACAACTCTTTTTGGGGTATGTTATATATTTTTTGTTGTCACAAATATGAAATAGCTTTTTACAAAAAATTTATAATTTTTTTTAAAAAAAGTTATATCTCACCATTTTCATATAATTATTTCTTTATGAATTTTGTAGCAAATAGTGACGAATGTGTCAGGTGTCCTAAACAATGATAGATCAGATAATGAAATTTCGATTTGTAAACATAACATTTGTAAATTGTACATGGGTGCACTCAAAAGATGTGAAAAGGTCAGCAACATTATCATATGTTTTATTATTTTCATTTGAGGTGTGTAATAATTAATACAAAATTTGTGTATTGTTTCATAGATATATGTTCCTCTGTATGATGGGCTTGCAAAACATTGATATCTTGCGATAATGAATATAAAAGATATGACTGCTGAGATTTGGGATTCTTTGCCTAGTTCTGAAATAGAACCAAATCATCATGAAGAAATAGTTAAGCAAAACGTAAGTTAAAATTTGTGAATTGTCTATGAAATCACTAGATGCACAATACAATAATAATCATTATCGCTCTTGCAGTTATGTGCACTGGACCTGGTATTGCTTTGTGATATAGCCTTTAACTTTCCTTCTTATTGGTATTTCGCTGACTTTGACATTTTGTCTCCAAAGAGTGTGCTAATTCAACCAAATGGAAGTGATTGTGGCTTGAATGTGATGAAGTTCATGGAGACACCTTGTGAGATGTTATTCCCAACTTATAAGTAGAATTAATCATATGATTTATATTTGTTAAGTTATACAATACTTTAGTCAATATTGACTTGTGTTATTAATTCTATTATGTGCAATGTAAGGATGAAGAAAGATTTCATCCTACGCTACATCTTATAAACGGTGATGCAGATGAGATAAGAGATAGTGTTATACAGGAAAGCACTATCATTCCGTGGTTCTAAGACAAATGCTATTGCAACTACTAAAGTTAGAATTAAAGTTGCTTCTAAAAAAAAAATCTTTCAAGTAGTAAAATTAGAACTATAATTGATACTCGAGAACATTTGAAGAAACCAACAAGAAAATCCAACTAATCTGTCCAATAGAGGTTGAATAAATTGGGTATTGAACAGAATTTGTATCTTGTTACTTTCAATTGAACTTTATATTCAATACAAAGTTTTTATTTGGATTACTCATTGATTTTTTTTTATTTTTTAGGTTTTTGGTCTCTTCTAGTAATTGGGAAAAAAATATTTTCGCATAAATAAAATAAATCTACTTTTGGTATTCCACGTTGAACTCATGTGTCACATATAGAGTATGTTGACAAGTTGAATGAAAACTAAGAAAACATACCAGCCTCCATCTTTTGAAGATAAAAGGAAAAATTTCTTCATTCAAATTAGTAGTGAATACTCTTGAAAATTATGAGTTAAGCAAAAAAGTCATTAGCCGTGTATGAATACTTTCTAATAAATAGAGCTAATGAGATGAACCATGAATTTTTATATATTTCTTACAAGACAAAGAGATAATTGTGCCATCTTATGGGTATATTTTCGCTTCAAGAGAGAGTAACATGAATGATCATTGAGTAATTTATGCCAGCCAAGTTAATAATGCTTTGAATCATTCATGTTAAATAGTTGAAGAGAGTAGAGACCAATGTTAATCCTTTGTCATCTTCAAGAAAATAAAGAAAAATGCAATTTATTAATTTTGAAATAGCACGTACACTACTGTGTAATACTACATATTTCAAAATACATGGTATATGGAACAAATAAAAAATAAAAAAGGAAGAAGCAGAAGAGCTTCAATTTCTTAAAAAATAAATAAATAATACACCAAATATCCAAACACAAAACACATGATGAAAGGGTCTTGAAGATGAGGATTAATTTAAAAAGAGATTATGCAAGAACAAGTTGACAGAAAGCTTTAGGATGTCGAGACAGATACGTGCTTGGACTTGTTAATTAGCAAAAAGCTCATCGTCTTCTTGTAATTTCTCCTTAACAACATCTTTATCTGAAGGCTCATTAACAAGCACAAACAAATTAATACACTTCATTAGTAGTAAAACCATACTTAAGCTCAGCAGTTTTATTAAAAAAAATTGCATGGCTATTGGCATAAACAATTAGTTTACCAAATTAATATCAGATGAAGCATTTGAACTCACTTCATGATCTGTAACACCTTCTTTTGCAACCTATATTATATCAAACAAAAATGCATCAATAAAAACAAATTTCGATAACAACTAAAAATATTCAACAGTTGTAAGAATTATACTAATATAAATATACCTCACTAATTATTGGACATTTGCATCTATTATGTCCAAGTAATCTCAGCACCCACATTTTTTCAACTTGACACCTTTATTAACTCTGCCATTAGGAGCACCTTTCGTCTTCATAATTAATGGATCTTTTATAACAATAGCATTTCTCTTCTCAATGGACCATCTACCTCTCTCCTCTTCACCAATTCCACTCAACTTTATCATCTCAGACTTAAGTTGAGTAATATGACTCTTTAAATTGAACTACCTTTGCATCTTTGCTTCATCTTCTATTAAACAATGAATCAGGTGTCTCAGAAAGATGTAAAGACTTCATCACACAAAATAAATGACAACACGAAATGCCAGATGATTCAAACTCTATGCATTTACACTCAAAATTTTGATCCTTTGGGTGATGCACCACAGCCCACCTCTTATCTACTTGTCCAAATCTAGTCAATTGGTACACTTGCCTCTCTAGAATAGTCACACAAGTCGACACCATGAACTGAGCTTCCTTACGAATCTAATCACGAACCATAAAAAATAAACCCTGAGTGTAAATGCTCTCGACATGCTTCTCCAAGCATTCAAGAGGGGTACTGATCAAAGAACTAGAATGCTTTGTTTTAAATGCATGCTCCAATTCTTTGTATCTTGTGTGTGACAAGGCTCGATCAACTTGTCGAACAAATTCATGCAACTTTAACTTCTGTTGAAGAAATCCATTCACATATGCATTCATTCCCTTACACCATTGTGTAGCACACATGTTAGTAAAGAAATTCCCCTTAAGAATGTTTCTGCCCATTTATGTCGTTTTGTATAAATTTTGTTAACCCATTCATTATTTTGCAAGCCTTCTGCCTCTACCATAATTTATCAAACTCTTCGGGTGTAAGAAATTCAAAAATACACTTCGTAAATACTTTTATGAAATTAGGTGTGTTACATACATTAGATTATGTATTCCTTTGTATATGCCAAACACAGAAACGATGCCGAGCCTTAGGAATCACCTTTTTAATCACCTTCCTCGTTGCTCGACCTCCCATCTGCCACTACAGAAATAGGCTTTTATTATTCATAGAGGACAAAAATGTTTCCAACACCTATATATATATATATATATGTCTCAATTGTCTCATCCACAAGTAATGCACATCCAAAAAAACATGTTGCATAATGATTATTAACTCCCACTAACATTACTAATGGCTTACCATACTCATTCGTCTTATACGTACTATCAAAAGCTAACACATCCCTAAAGTGGTGATGATCTAAACGAGCAATAAAATCAGCCCAAAACAAGTTTGTAGTCTATTCTCTTCATCTACGGTGTTTTTATAGAAGAAATTCAAATCCATATCAACTTTTCCTTTTAAGTACGCCAGCGCAGATTCTGAATTCGTTTCAAGTATCATAGATCGACATTCAACACCTAATGAGTTATATAAATTGTCTAGTGTAAAGCCTACATTGTCATAACCCCCAGCTTGATTGACTAAAAAGTCCATAATTTGACTAGTCTTAATGCCAATAGTTTTCATCGACGTAGCTTGAGCCATGTCACAATCTTTAACTGATCGATGGGACCGAAAGAACTTAACCTTATAATCCATTGCCAATTCATGCAAGTTTTCAGGAATAAACTGATTAACAACCCAAGTATCAAACTTTTTATTCATCCTCACTCTTAAAGCAGCTAGACACTTGACTCTTATAACAACCTTCAATTCTTGAATTCTATCTTTCCTTTCAACATACTTTTTAGCACGTTCACCTTCCCTATTACAAACCCAATGTCTCATATTGGGTTCACCATCACTATCATACCTTATATCATTTTTATAAATGCTGAAGCCTATAAATTTCGAATATCTACGATAAAAATTTTCAGCATTTGTAAGTGTCTCAAACTGACTTCCAATTACATCTTCACCAGTGAGTTTTTGTATGTGCTTACTGTTAAAATAAATGGAACATAAGAAATCATCCGCACTTGGCATAATTTTTTCCCTAGCCGTTGAAGGAATATCATGTGATGAACGAATGTCAAACTCTGCTTCTTTTGAATTTTGGTTGATAACTACAAAACCAATAGAGAAATTTTACAGAATCAATTTTGACTTCTTTTCTTAAAGATATTTATGATTCAGTAAACAAAGGTCACAACTGTCTTCAAACTACACAAGGCCAGAAGTTTTCACTTAACTGGTATCAATTGATCAAGAATAAAATTACAAACTATATATTCCTAGAAAGTTGTATTTGTCAGGAGTTCAAATAATTTTACAATTTTTAATTTAACGTTTTCTATATGAAGATATGGCTTAAAGAATGCTAGCTGCTCAGAATCACTAAAGCAACCAAGTCTATGATTATTAGCCAATTTTCATTATTTAACTATATTGATCTACAATATATGAGATTTCATTCTGCATATGGTTTGATAGATAAATGTATCTAGTTATAGAAGAACTTTACATAATCAAATTCGAACTTCTTTTCTTAAAGATATTCACGATTTGCTGCACAAAGGTCACAACTGTCTTCAAACTACATAAGGCTTGATGTTTCTAAACTAACCGATATCAATTAACAGGGAATAAAATTAAAGCTATATATCGCTAGAAAGTTGTATTTGTCATGAATTCATATAGTTTTAAAGTTTTCAATTTGAAGTGTCCTACATGAAGATATGGCTTAAAGAATACTGACTACTTAGAATCACTGAAGCAACCAAGTCCATGATTATCAACTAAATTTCATGATTTAACACTATTGATCTAGAATATATGACATTGCATACTATATATACTTCGATAGAAAAATCTGTCTAGTTATGGAAGAACTTTACAGAATCAAATTCGAACTTCTCTTCTTAGAGATATTCACAATTTACTGCGCAAAGGTCACAACTATCTTGAAACTACACAAGGCCTGAAGTTTCTGAACTAATTGATATCAATTAACAAGGAATAAAATTAAAGCTATATTTCCCTAGAAAGCTGTATTTGTCAAGAGTTCATATAGTTTCAAAGTTTTCAATTTGAAGTTTTCTACGTGAAGATATAGCTTAAAGAATACTGACTGCTCAAAATCACTGAAGCAACTAAGTCCATGATTATTAGCCAAATTTCATGATTTAACTGTATTGATCTAGAATATATGAGATTGCATACTATATATGCTTGGATAGAAAAATGTGTCTAGTTATAGAAGAACTTCATAGAATCAAATTTGGACTTTTCTTCTTAGAGATATTCAGGATTTAGTGCACAATTATCACAACTGTCTTCAAACTACACAAGGCCATAATTTTTCCAATTAAATGAAATCAATTCCTCAGGAACAAAATTACAAGCTATATACCCCTAGAAAGCTCTATTTGTTAGAAGTTCAAATAATTTTACAATGTTCAATTTCAATTTTTCTACATTAAGATATGACTTAAAAAATACAAACTACTAAGAAGCATTAAAGCAACCCAATTTTACTATGTATTAGTTCTTTCTTTTAATCACTCTTTACAATCGAAGCACGACTATAAGACATTATATGCTCAATTTTCTTATTTTTCTACATGTTTTTTTTTTAAGTTTGGACAAACAGTCAAATAAGTGTTTGATTTTAAAGCATTGGTCATTACATGATTACATAGCTGAATCTCCTTATAACCATTTATCTACTCAACAACAAATTAAACATAAAAATTCTAAATATCAAATTATAAAGAATGTACATAGTACTAACCTTGTTGATCAATATCTATGGCTTTCTTATAATGATAGCTTCTAGATTTACCTTGAACATAAAAACTTCCAAAACCAAAAAACACTACTCGATTTTAATCAGATTGATTGACCAAATACTCCACTCAAATTTAATCTTTGCTGAGATATTGTTTGTTGTTTACAAATATGGGTTTGAATTGTGTTTCGCTGCTGATATGAATTTATTCTGCCAACAGTCAAAGTGGTTAACATCCTTAATGTTATAAGATAATTTGATTATCATGTAATCAAACTAATTTCAAAATATATTTTGAAAGCATGCAAACGGATATAGTCTCTGTTGTGAGATTATTTTATTCTAATATATGGCCATGGAAGAATACTGGAAAATATACACTTCTCCAATGGTGAAATATAAATAATTGCCTTCAATTTCTCATGTGGTATATTTTATTGGCTTATTAGCTTATAAAACTATATGCAAATGTTGAAATTTGGACTACTGCATGAAATAGCATGTGATATATCTCATTTGACTTTAGATCAATGTATCAAATGCCCATAAAATATGATTTACTGTATTTGTCTACAAATTAATTTTTACTAATATTTATATTTCATATATCAATTCATAATACATCAGGGCAATTACTATTTTAATTTCCCCTATTAATAAATAGGGGTACATAGAAGTACTCAATATGTGTGTGCATCTGCGTGTAAGTGTGTGTATCACTTCATACGTTTTAATAACTATAAGAAATATCACATCTACTAACTTTTTCCCATACATTTTTTATTACATTTTACATTAAAGGTGTAGTACATTATAAATGCAAAGTTTAATTTTTAATAACATAACACATAAACAAAATTAACATCTTAAGTGCGATGTATGATATATAGAATGATATAGCACTTTAAATATATTACAAAATTAATAAGAAAAAGACCACCCACATCTCTAAATTTTGCTCAAATGGTCATTTAGAATCCCTTAAAATTAAAAAATATAATATATAAAATAAGATAAAATTAATAAAATATTTCGAATATTAAAAAATTTATTTTAAAGTTATTAATTTCTCATATTCTTTTAATAATATTAAAATCTATCTGACATACTAAAAAATATTAAATAATTATACCTAATTATAGGTAACATTCACATTAGTTTACAAAATTTATATTATTTTTTATAATATCTTATTTAATTATGTCTACATTAAGGGTGCGTTTACTTGCTGGAGTGGGAGTAGGGAGTGGGGAGTCCTCCCACTCCAGTGTTTATTTAGCTTTTTAAACTTAAGAGTGGGAGTTCCACTCCGTGGGTCCCACCCAATTTTGAAGTGGGGAGTGGGAGTGGAACTCCCATGGGGGAAATCCACTCCCACCTCTTCCTCTTTTGCCCCTTTTTTTTATTAATTTAATATAATTAATATTTAATAAAATAAAATAAAAATATTATATTTATTTAAATAATATAATTATATTATTATATTATTTTATAAATTTACATTTATTAAAAAGAATAATATTATTATTATATTATTTTATAAATTTAATAATAATAATACTATATTTATTTACAAATATAAATTATTATAGATATTTGAAAATAATAGTATTATATTTATTTAATATTAATAATTAATAATAATACTATCTTTATTTTTAATTTACATATTTAAAATTAAAATTGATAAAAAAAATATTTACATAATTAAGAATATGAAAAATTATTATTAATTTACAAATATAATGAAATAAATATTTTATTATATTCAAATATTTTTTATTAATTTTCTAATTAAAAATTACAATTCTTTAAATAAGGGCAAAACTGTAATTTGAAACTATTTACTCTCAACCTAAGACGAAGTAAACATATAATTGGATTCGATTCCGACTCCACACTCCCATTCCAAAGATAAGTAAACAACCTACTCCCACTCCCATTCCAAACTCCCAATCCCGGGATTCCCACTCCAATTCAAAAAGTAAACGCTACCTAATATCAATCTTAAAATCAATTTTTGGATTAATAGATTTTAGTAAATCCGTCAAGATAGACTAATAATAATTAACATTAACAAAATCTTTATTATACATATTATTTTATTAATTATACTTATTGTAACAGTTTATTTGTATCATATGATAGTTATTTATTATTTTTATCCTATTATTATATTTATATTTATTTAGGTTATTTTAATCAAAATGTATAATAATCATTTGATACAAAACTAAGGGATTTTATATAAATATTTTACCAAACCTTAGGGTGTGGATGATTTTTTCCTAAATTAATATTAATTTAAAATTAAAAAATTAACATTTACCAGCAACCTGGAAGTTACATGTTATATTTTAATTAATTATTTAATTGTCCGCTATATTAAGTGAATGATTTAGATTAAAACTCTTATATCTAAGGGTCCATATTAATCTCACTATCAATACTGCAACAACACATACAACATCATTATCTATATGTGTTTTTCAATATTATATTTCATTTGATAAGTTCATTTGGTTTTGTATTATACCTTTATTTTTTTAATAAGAATAAAAAAAAGACAATTTATGTTTATTTTGGTCATTATCTAAGCAAAGTATATGTGTTTATCAGTATTATCTTTCATTTGGTAAGTTCACTTGGTTTTGTACTATACCTTTATTTTTTTTAATTCTATAAGAATTAAAAAAAAATAACTTATGTTTATTTTAGTCATTATGTAGTAAAATGTAACTATAAAATTTATGAAAACACATAAATTTTGTTTTTTGAAATTTATAGCACACTCGACAATAAAGTTTATTAAATATATAGTTAATTTCTTATTTAGCGACTTATTTCATCATCATAGTAAAAACAATTTATTTTATAAGCCACTGCAATCACAAATTTCTCCTAAACATTGCTCACTCAATCCACCTTTTCTACATTGGATTTAATAATATCAATGACTACAAATTTGTATCAAAATTTTAAATAAAACGTTTAAATTAAAATAGTCTTACTCATGCCTCTTGGTTGTTAAGTTGAGAGAATGAGTTTGAACCACATAAATTTCACTCCCTTTTAATAAAAGTAGATTTCTCACTGCATATTCGTGGAAGAAAAAATGCTTTTACAGTTTTACGTATAATTTCTGTCCAAAATACTCTATGCGGTGATATCTAATTTATTAAATCCGACATATCAATTGAGAGACACTTGAGCATGCATAGGATATTATATGCTTAATTACAGTGGTCAGGGCTCGGGACTGAGCTTATATCTTAGATTAAGCACTTTACACTGTAATGATTACTTAAATCATTAACTGGGAATTTGGAAAGATTGTTACGTTCGGAGCATGAAGGCCAGTGGCCATAGGTAAAAAGTGTAATGAGTAGATAATATCATTGTAGCCCTTAATTTTTATATTAAACATATTTAACTTTACAAGTTCTAAATTTTGATTATACACACTCCAATTTTTAAATAGAATAAAAATCTTCCTCATGTTTACGACACTCCATTAATCAAAAACTATTTCAACAAGATAATCTTTTGTAGTTGTTTGGTCTCTTACGGTGTAACCGAAAAAAGTCAAATTCAAGCGTTAACATATTAAAAAAAATGCTCATTAAGAAACAAAATATGTTTAAAAACAAACCTATATTTTGGTGAGTCACATATTACTTACGTTAGGAATGTAGAAGCCTTGTTTGGGATTGTTTTGAGATTGTTTTTGGGAGGCTTAAAAGTAATTTTAAGAATCTAAAAATTAATTTTAGAGTTTAGTAAAAAAAATTCAAGATCACTTCTGTTAAAATCAGCCCCTCCCACAGCTAATTTTGAAAAGTATGGAATGGGTAGTTTTTAGATTTTGATTTTGAGAATCAATTTTATTCTTTAATACAATTCCATAAATATCCTTACAAAACTATCTTTATTCAAATTGGAAACAAAATCAATATTTCAATAAATTTTTATTATAAAAAAATAAAATCAATAAAATCAATATAGTATAAATTTTATTTTTAATTAAATTATTATAATACACAATTAAAAATATTATAAGTACATGTTTTTATATGTATAAATAAATTTTATCCTACATTATGTCAATTTTAGTCATTTATTTTTAATAGCAATTTAACTGTAAGATTTACCAAACACCCATAACTACTTTCAAAACTCACAATACTTCTGAAAATAAAATTTACCAAACACTTAACTGGTTCTCTTCACAGCTGATTATTTCTACAGCACAGCTAACAACAATTATTTTAAAAGTCACAGCATTACCAAACTAACCCTTAGTCATATTCAAATAGTATAAATTAGGTATGGCAATTTATCGGGTCGGGCTTGTGCTTGGCCCGATAACACAAATAAAGGGCCTGAACCCAATAAAAGCCAAACTCGAATCGGGTCAAGGTCCCTAACCAATTTTTTTTTAAATTTTTTAATATATAAATAATTTAAATTTACCTCCACTATCATATTAAAATTTAAAAACTTTAAAACTTGTTTAAAGTAACATAAACATAAAAACTTATCTAATCAGCATCTCAACTATAAATTATATAGATAACTATATATAAACAAAAACCATGTCAAATTCAAATAAAACAAACAATTCAATTTCAAAATCTAACCAAAGAGTTCATCAGTTTAACGAACAAATAAAAATACATAATTCAATTCCACAATTTAAACAAGGAGTTCATCAGTTTAACAAACGATAATTCACAACCCAACATGAAAAGAAAAAAAAAATGACTCCAATACTTGCGGGCCACATTCTTCTTCATCCACAACAATTCTTCTCGGTAAAAAATTTCACCTTCAAGCATTCTACCTATATGAAAAAAAAAGTGTGAAAACAATTTAAGTATATAAAATTGTTACCAAATCAATTATTTAAATATTTTGTACATTATTTGTGTTATGCGTGTGCAGTGCAGTGTTTACGTGAAATTTTTTTTTTTTTGTTAAGTGTTTGAGTTGGTTCAATTTTGGTTGGCTAAGGCCCGAACCCTGACCCAAATTTAATCGAGCTTTGATTTTTAAGCTCGAGCCTAAATTTTGACCCCTAAATTCAGGTCAAAACCCAAAAATTTTGGGCCGAGTCCAATGAGCCAAAATTTAAGGCGGGTTTTTTTTGTCATTCCTAGTATAAATGTGTAATCATTTTAAAATAGAAAATTGGAGGATAAGAAGCATAAATAGTACTAGAACTCTTACATTTGCGGGGAAAAGAATGATAAGTGAGAAAATTTTACTACAAAAATGACAAGAACACGAGCGCTAGGCCCAATCAATACAAAACGACGTCATTTTGTCATTAAAATAGAAAATCAATACAAAACAATATCGTCCTGTATTAATTTGGTTTGTGCTTGACAAACTCATGCCATTTAAGGTTCCGTTTGGTATATCTTTTCAAATATAACTTATTGAAGTAGAACTTTTGCTAGTAGAGTTTTTATAAAAAAAATTTAGTTGTTAAGTTGTCGATGAAAGCCTTTTATTAATAATTGTAAAATTACTTTAATAGGTAAATTATTTAAAGTTATATTATGAAATGAATCAAATAAGATTATTAAATAACTAAATGATATTTTAGACATTTTAATATTTTAAAAAAAATTTTCAACCTCTACTCCCAAAAGCCCAAAACTTGAGCTTTTGCTAGTAGATGCAAAATAACTTATTTAATCTTCAAAAGCTCTACTTAAAAAAGAACCAAACAATAACAAAAAATTTGAAAAGAGCTTATGGGATTAAATAAACACTTATAGCCATTAGATAAACTATACTAAATGAACACTAAATGTATAATTTAGATAAACTAAAATTAAAGAAGGTGTATGATATCCAAAAGGAGAGCTAAAGCTTTGTAGAAACCAACGAGAGATTGAAATTGTAAGTGAAAATTTTACGATGACTTGATGCCAAATTATAGTAAAAGGGTGACCGACCATTTTAAGGTGAGATTTGGAGGGAGCATGACATTTGGCACCGGCCGTTTGTCTTGTGAAAATAAGAGGCGAAGAGTAGAACTTCGATTCTAAATTTTATTTATAGATTTGAACGTGAGTTTTGGATGTGATAATATTTGTAGCGCATGATAGATGCACACCACCAATCATATCAAAGAAAAAGAAGTGGGGGACAGATAGTTATATATGTAACAAACTTCACATTTTCAAGAATGATTGGTAGTTTATTAGATATACAGCAAGATAAATTTAGTACTCTATAGGATAAAGTATATCATATCATATGATATCATATGGGATTGCATTAGTTAGTGCAATGCGATCCCATATTTAGTAAATATTTATGTTCACATTATGGTTTATAGTGCTGCATTAAACAAATCTAAGGGGGATCGGGTTTGTGTGATACAATACTATTCACATTAGTTTTTTTTTTTTTAATTTCTTTAATTAAATAGTAAAAATCAAATAAAACATATAATATAAAATAAATTAATAACTGAATTATGCTGCCATATGCTATAGTTCGAGCATAAAATTGTGTTTTGCACTAAAATTTAGTACCATTAGAATCATTATCGTCGGGGTTTACGCAATGGTGTTATTAATATAAAAAAAGCTTCTATTTACTGTAAATTTATTGTAAAAAAAGTTTGAAAATTGAAATTTTGACTGTATATTTACTACAACAAATGAAAATTCATTTGCTAATAATAATTACACTATTACATAGTTTTGATAATAAGGATCTTAATAGTACCAAAATAAAGTTCAAACGACTGACACTTAAGTACGGCGGCTGCGGTGAAAAATATTTATTTTAATTACAAAAATTTAAATTATCTAATTGAATATAAATAAATGTTAAATTTTAAATTTAATATAAATTAAAATAAAAAAACATTTTATATTATACAATTTATATTGCACCAAACATAATATTACATTACAACTTAATATAAGATAACGTAATATAGTTTAATGTAATCTAATAGCAAATGTACCCAAAGCATAATTAACCCAAAATGACAGGGTTAGTGATTTTCATCACTAAAATGGAAAACAGAATTATGTCCTATAAATATATACTGTATATAAATTGATTCCGGGGGCAGGTGAGTTGACGCAGACGTTGTTTTTGGCTCCATGGTTTTGGATCAGACTTATTTTTTGGCTTTGCCGCGATGTCAAAAATTAAGCCAAAAATAAAAAAACAAAAAATAAAAATAAAAACCCGAAAGCCCGCTCTCAAAATTTTGGCATAAAAATTTTTGAACCCCCGCCCCTTTTTTCTCAACCCCGCCCTAAGTCTCATTAAATTTTTTTTTTCTCTATTTTTGCAATTAATTTTCTCTCTCTCTCTCTCTCTCTCGCCCATTCACTCTGTTTCAAATCATTAATTAAACACTCGACTTTTGATTTCAAATTTCTCTCTTGCAAATCTCAATTTTGCGCGATCTCTGCTCTAGGGTTGTGTCTTTGTTTTGTTCGTTTGAAAATTAGTTCAAAACTTAAAACCCTAGACTCAGGGGTTCGAAATTTCCATGGCGACGGAAACCCTAGAAGAGGCGAAACAAGAAGAGGAGGCTGCTCCTGCTCCTGCTGCTGAGGAAGTTGAAAAGAAAGCGGAGGCGGAGGAGGAGGCTAAAGATGAAGAGGCAGTAAAAGAAGAGAACAACAAAGAGGAAGAAGGAGAGAAGAAAGAGGACGAAACGAAAACGAAGGAGGAGGAGGTTGACAGTGAGGAAGCTGCCGCGAAAGATGATGATGTCACCAAGGAAGGTGACGTGGCAGTGACGGAGAGAAGGAGGGGGAGGAGAAGGAGACGAAAGACAAGGAGAAGAAGCAAGAGAAACAGGAAGGAGCGAAGAAGGGGAAGAGGTCGCGGAAGGCGAGCGTGAGGAAACCGATTGTGGAATCGAACGAGTCGAAGAAAGAGATGGAGAAGGAGAAAGAGAAAGTGAAAGAGCCAGTGACGCCTACTAGTGAGAGGCCCACCAGGGAGAGGAAAGTCGTGGAGAGGTACTCTGCGCCTTCTACTGGAAGGTCTGCTGCCAAGCCTGTGTCTATTGAGAAGGTATGGAAGGTTAAACAAATTAAATCTTTTCAATAATTAATTATGGGTTATGTTTTATTTTGTTTTTTTTATTGGTTTTGTGGATTTTGCAGGGTCGTGGAACTCAGCTTAAGGATATCCCTAATGGTATGGATTTGAGATTTTGCTGTATTTTAATGAATTAGTTAAAAGTGGTGTCTTTGAATTGCTGAGTTCTGGATGATTTGCAAAAGAGTTGGTTGTTGTTTGTATAATTGATGAATTAGTACAGCTTCATGGTGTTAAGTTTTTGGTATATAATTGGATAAAATAAAAAAGAAAAAAGAAGTGCTTGGAGTTAATGGAACTGAAAATAAAGACTGCAAGCAATCAATTTGACTATTTCCTTTGAATCCTTAACTCAAGTGGAGGATGCTGTTTCTTGTTAGTGAATGTTGTGTTGGATTGTGTATATATTGTTGTGAAACTTCATGAATAGCCTTTGATACTTGACAATTGTTAACCTGATGTCCCTTTTTCTTCTCTCTTATGCTTGTTTTCTTAGGCGGTTGCATAACTGCTGGATGTATTGTCATCAATCATTTTGACTTGATGGTAGTGAAGAATAGTTGAGTTTAATTGCTATTTCTTTTATATTTATTATCTCATATAAAAGCTGAAACAAAGCAGGCTTTGGAAATAGCTATTGTTTGAACACCAAATGATTAAATGAGTGACTGAAACAGAATCTAGCATGAACTGAGGAACATACGAAGATATGTCATTATTGGATTTTCTGTCCCAACCAAGTATCTTATTGACTAGCTCCTTAACCTTATCAATGAGTCATTTTAGATTTTGTTTGTTAGCAGCCTTTTGGAATGTGGTTGATAGAAGATGGAAAAAGCTGATGCTGCAAAACAAATGTCTTCATTCATCTTTTAAAAATGTTCACAATGCATTATAGTGTACAGTTTAGCACACATTAGAGAACAGTAAGATACTATCAGATTCTTTTACCTTTTACATGATTTTTTGGATAATGTTTTAACTTATTAAACTTATAGAGATGTTCCTAAGCCATTATAGTTTATGGTTTTAGGAGACATTTTAGAGGAGAAATATATTTTCTGATTATTTTGTCGCGGATATGATTTGCTGAACATGTTTTAACTTCTATTAAATTTTGTTATTACAGCAGACTGGCATTGTGTTTTGTCTGATATTGTAAAACTGTTTCAGTGGCTTTCAAGTTGTCCAGGAGAAAACCAGACGACAATCTGCATATGTTTCACACAATACTTTTTGGAAAGAAAGCCAAGGTGACTGAGTTTTGGCTTTTTTTTTTATTTGGTTTGCTTTACCCTTTTTTTGGGTACAGTACACTTGTTTGCATGATCAAATTATATGGTTGTGATTTGCAAATAATAAGTCTGACACGTCCTTGTGGTTCTTGTTTTGCAGGCACAAACTTTAAAGAAAAATATAGGCCAGTTTTCGGGTTTTGTTTGGTCTGATAATGAGGTGAGACTTGTTATATATTGAAGATTTGCCCCTTCTATGTAAATAAAGTTAACTTGGTTTTATAGTATGTAAATGTATGTTTGCTTCAATGGTTGTGTTTGCACTGAAAATTGATTTTAATTTTCTAATCACAAAAAAGGAAAGAATTTCTTTAGGACACATTGAATCAATGTAATGTGGAATCATGCTTGAAGTTGTTTGTTGTGGATGTAAAGCCTTTCAATGTAAGTCAGTCCTTTCTGCAGGAAAAACAGAGGGCAAAAGTTAAGGAGAAGATTGACAAATGTGTTAAAGAAAAACTGTTGGATTTCTGTGATTTGCTCAATATTCCAATAAATAGGGCTGTGGTGAAAAAGGTCAGATAATAACCTGATTGTTCCTCCTTTAATGTACCTTGTTGTCATTTATAGTTCTAATTGGGCTGGCTCATGTTCTTAGGAAGAGCTCTCTGTGAAGTTATTGGAATTTCTGGAATGCCCACATGCAACGACTGACATTTTGCTTGCTGACAAGGAGCAGGTTCTCTAATATTTGCATGCTTTTGCATATGTAGTGCCTTAAGTAATGTTTAGTTTCCAAATTTGATATTGATGAAATTTGTGTTACATCTTCTCAGAAAGGTAAAAAACGTAAGGTCACACCAAGCAAAAATGCAAGTCATGGTGAAGCATCTGATGCCAAGGTTTGTTTTCTTGTTAGTAGTCTAGGAACTATTTTGATTCATGCTTAACTAATTTTTTTGTGATGTTTTTAATGGATACTGTTTTTGGACATGAGCAATCAATTGACATGTACAACATTGAATTAATTTTGATTAAAAAGGAAAAAAAAACAATGCTACTCAAAAGGTATTTTCTGTTGAGTATTTGTATTTGAACTTTGCTTTAGTGGTGCACAGTAATTCAACCTTACGATCTTGTGTGTGATGATAATTTAAAAAATCAATCATGTATGATCTCCAAGGTAACTCTTTCTGCTTAAACTATTGAGGGTATTCATTAAATAAAAAGATAATAATTGTTTGGCTGGAATGTCTGTATATGTGTAAGATTCAGATGCATGGTTTGTCTGACAATTTCCCAATTTTATGACTTTCAAAATATTTGATGGCTTGCTCACCAATTACCATCCATATGCAAGCAATATTCCTGTCTAATTAGTACGTAATAGAATGCAAGTACATTTTCAGTTGCTGAACTGTTCTTAAGTTATGGCACCAGTGATTTGAGAGAACCACTTTAGTTATGCCCTGTTAGATGCCCTAATTGATGACAGTTATGTGGTTGCGGGCCTGAGTTTTCTGATATTATCTTGCTTCTTGGGAATCTTTTATTTGCTGGAATCTTGAGGCTATTGTACAGTACAGATTGGGCTGTCTTGATATTAAGCTGGAATAGTCCTTGGTACCATTTTTTTAGTTAGCTACATATTCTGCTGTTGGTTGCCTCTTTATTGATCTTACAGAGTTTGTGATTTAATGAGGACCACATGATTTGTCTAATCTATAGTTATGCATTGAATGATAGGTTTCCATATTTTAAGAAAAAACTTTTTTGAGTGCCTTTCCATTATTTTTACACTCTAGCAACTTGTTATGTTGCTTGGTTTTGTTTCTTGCAAAATTTATCTCAGTTTAATTGTTTTAACATGTTTCTGGTTATTCCTTGAAATTCTCTGTCTACATACGTAAGTTTTGCCTGCTTCATTTGGTTTAAGTTACTTCAACCATCCATTGATTTCCTGCTCTGCTGCACTGACAGTAGACTGCTGTTCATTTTTCTAATACTAGTGTCACTATCTTGGAATGGATTAGACTTGTTTTATTTTTTGGTTCTGTATTGCCCAACGAACGTATTGTTTTGATTTAAATACTTTACTTATGGGACACTTAAGGGAACTTAAAAAATGTTAGTTAATTATTTGAACCTTGAATGATTAAGGTATTTGTTTGGGCCTCCTGTTTTAGTCCTAACATCTTTCCACAGCACATTAATAAACTTGTATGTTGGTCTTATGTTAATTGGGTTGTTTAATTTTCATCCTTAAGTTTTAGAATAAGGTCATCTTTAAAGCTGGTATTATTTTAATTGGTTTATATTTGGATATAATGATAGGTCTTCAGCACACTGCCTATGAGTTATGCAACAGCATTAAAAGTATAAGAATCATTATAAGTTAGTTGACTATGATACTAACAGATCTACAAAAAGAAGAGATAACAGAAGTTTGTTAAGTTTTGGGTGGAAAGATGAATAACGTTGTTATAGTAATTGCTGTTAGGTTGATGTGGATATGAATCTTTTGATCTACATGATTTGCTTTATGATATAATATTTCTTTGTCCTTCCCCTGTTGCTGGGATTATAATAATATTATAGTTGAGCAGACTGTCCTGGGTTAGAAGAAGACACTAATCTGGTGTGGTGGAAAAACAAAATTTGTCTTTGTTGGATGATTCTGTTGTGGATTTGCTATGAGTTGACTAATTGCATGTTTGGGATTGTGGTGGATTGTCATATAATCACATTTTATATGATTTAGCACCCAAATTTTGTTTGGGTTGTCCAATTTTTATCAAACACAGCTAAATTTAGTTTCTTTTGGGTCTAATTCACAAGCAGTTATCAAATAATTAACTTAACAATCCACCACAATCTTAATATGGGGTAAAGCTTGTTCTTTGCAAGTGAAAATTGTTAAAACTGTATGTTAAACTGAACATTTTGTTAATATTTAGTTGATGTTGTGCTGGATATGTTGCTATGTGTTATTGAAGATTTATTAATGGGATAATGGTATTCTTTAAAGATACTGTGTTTTATTTTATTTTTATATATATATATTTTTAAAGGACTTTTCCGAGATGCTTAATAGACATTTCCAATGACCAATGTATAGAAATCTTGTGCTTAGGTTTCTCCCTCACAGTACACAGCCTATATAGATTATATTCAATGCACATTCACTTCTATTGTTTCTGATTCATCTCACGAGCCAATACATATGTATATTCTCCTTTTTGTAGAATTATTAAATTTGTGAATTTAAGGTGGCAGGATCTTTCCTAATTCTCAGGGTTCTTTCTTTTTATCTTAAACTGAACTTTTAGAATGGCTGTAATATTTATAATTTTATCTAAGCTTTTTGTCTGCCTCTGCTAAGTTATCCAACTTTCAATCTTGCTCATCTTGTGATGTCACTTCTTTTTGAACGACTACTTTCTTGTCATTTGGTTTTAATTGTTCTTATTTCTTCATAGAAACGAAAGCAAACACCACAGCTTGGGGAAAAACGAAAGCAATCATCTAGAGAGGAAGAAGATGAAGATGATGATGACAAAGTACAGTCACCAGACACTAAAGATGATTCTGATGAAGAGAATGATAATGATGCAGCACCAAAGGAAGAGAGTGATACCGAGGAGATTAAATCAGAGGAAGAGGAAGATGAGCCAAAGGGAAAGAAGCCGAGTAAAAAGAATTCCTCCAAAAAAACTGTTAAGGATAGTTCAGGGTCAAAGGCAAAAGATAAACCTACACCTGCAAAAAAGGGCACCTCAGCAAAAACAGAGAAAAGTCCTCCAAAATCCACTAAAAAGTCTAGTTCAACTTCTAAGAAAGGTGCCACGGACGCTGATGGATCTGGTTCACTCTCTAAATCAAAGGGATCCACATCGAAAAAACAAAAGGTGCAAAAGGAAAGTGCAAAGGACACAAGTGTTTCTGCCAAGGAAAAGAGCAGTGGCAAGAAGCAGTCAAGCAAGTCACCAGCAAAGGTTTCTGCTAAGGATCAAGGTGCATTGCTTTGTTTATTCTCTATTAATCTTGACACTGACATTTTGGATTTGTTTTTTTTTATTTTATCTGGAAATGTCTACTTTTCAGTTTGGATTATGCTCCATCATGTTGATAATTGAAAAAAAAAAAAAGGTATTGTATAAATATAATGTAGATGTCAATTATTTAAAGTGAGAATGCTGTTTTGGTGCTAAGAAATTTCCGGAATTTAAGGAAAACATATAAATCTATAAGTAGTGCAAGATTTCCCTTGGACTTAAAATTAGTTATTTTATTAGATAAGTGAACAATAGGAAGTGATTGGATAATGAAGCTCCATTAGCATGTGTGGAGCATCATTCTTCAAATTAAATTGGTGCTAAAATCTTCTGGTAATGAAAGTTGGTCACTGAACTGTTTCAAATTTCATGCTGGAATGATAGGTAAAGGAAAAACTAGCAAGAAGGCTAAATCCGAACCCACCAGAGAAGAGATGCATGCTGTAGTTGTTGATATTCTGAAGGAAGTTGACTTCAATACTGTAAGTGGTTCCTATATACTGATGTTGCTGTCTTTTGATGGATTACAGTTTCATGAATCACCATCTTCTAAAAATTTCTAATATTTGTTCTGATGCAGGCAACATTGTCTGATATTCTCCGCCAGCTTGGTAGGGTTTTATTATTTCTCTGTTCATTTCAATTATGATCTTTTTCAGTTTTGAATGAGCTAATTGTATTAATGTGGGTTGTACTAGGTACCCACTTTGGTTTAGATCTAATGCATAGAAAAGCAGAGGTGAAGGATATTATTACAGATGTCATAAATAACATGACCGATGAAGAAGATGAAGGGGAGGAAGAAGACGAGGACAATGCCGAGGATGGTGGTGATGCTGATAAAGATGATGGGGATGATGATGCCTAATCCATTGTGTTAGGAAACTAGAAAGACATGTTCATGCGAGGTACATGGTGTGCTTACCAGATATCTCGAGGTTTCGACAGTTTCCTGTGAATGATAAACTGGTGTTGTTGTCGGATCTCATGGTCATTTCCAGATGAAACATTCAACTCCGTTTGTTTGTACCATATGCATTAGTTACTCATAATTTACTGCTGACCGGTCCTTTGTTAGGATTTTTACCCCTAGTGCCCTTTCTTTCCATTAAATTATCTTTCAATTGTATTTGATAGTTAGATTTGCATTTTTATATTTATTTGTAGTGAATGGTTTTCTTAATTTTAGTTGGGCTGCAACGTTGTATTGTGTATTAGTAGGAACGGTGCTTCTGAGAAGCTGCTTGTTTGCATACTTTTGCTAGTTAATTATGGATTTGAAAATTTTGCAGCATTTATTTAATAGTGATAATGTAGTCAGGGGGCCATGCTGATTGGCAGTTATTTATATAGGCTTTAAGCATTTTTGTGCTTGTGTTTTTATCCTAATGTGTTAAATTATGTTTATTTGAAGTTGCCCATAAAAAATGAAAACTCGAATCCATTTGTTATTTGTATCGTGTTATCCAACATTGGTTCATGTCTATTTTTTAATTTAATATAATCGTCGGAAATGATTGTTAACAGACCTTAAAAATGCCAAACAAGAGATTCTCTTGTAAGAACAAAAAAATCTTTTACGGCTAATTTTTCATACATATGTGATTAATATAAAAGTAAAATCATTTAATTAAAAATATATGTTCAAAACAAAGGAAAACATAACTTGAGGTTAACCGGTTTATCATTGTATTACGAAGTAGGTAGTTTGAAGTTATTTTTTATTTTAACATAAAAATATTGAAGAATTTAATGGGTTTAAATAAGTGAAATTGTTATTGATGAAACCTAAATCGAACTCATTAAAGATCTAACTCAATAAAATTAGACTCCACGATTGTTTTTAGAGTAATGATAGAGTCATAAATTATTTTGTACAAATTAATTTGTACAAACTGATGTGGCATGAATAAATTGGTTATATAAAACTCTCATAGGCCTACATAATTTTAAAAGAATAACTGTTATCATTTTTCAACCAATTTATTTATGTCACATCAGTTTGTACACACTAATTTGTACAAAATAGTTTGTGGCTCTATCATTATTTTTGTTTTTATTGCATGGTTGTTGATCGTCATTCGAGCATTCATGCTTACTAAACATAAGGATGGCAATAGGGAGGAGAGAGGAGGGAACCGACATCCCCTTAGCCATTCTCGATATTCTGCATAGTCCCCTTTCCCTCCCTATCCCCGTTAGAATTGCTTTAAGGTATTCCTGTTCCCTTCTCGAATAATAACAGGGGATCCCCGAATAAACCCTCGAATAACTGACACGTTTTTAGTTTCTGAATTTGATTTAATCATATTAAAATAAAAAATTTAAATCAAAGTAAAGTTTAACAATATATCTTACATTAACATTAATCCACTATAAAAGTCACACTACAAAATACAAATCATCAGCATAATTATCTTCGTCAATCTTCGTTATCCTATAATAAAAAGAAAAAGAAATTACTTTCATATTAATAATAAAATAAATGAAATGGATATAGTTACTGAAATTAATACTTTTAATAAAAGTTTAAAATAAAAATTTTGGACCAAGGCCTATTGAATAAGACTTAATCGAATAGTAATTCAATATTATAAATAGTTAATTAGACTCGAAAGTTTCATAGTATATTTGTATAAATATTTTGATATTTGATATTTATACTAATATTTAATATTTTATAATTTAAATTTTATTATTTATTCATTAATAATTCTAAAAAATAAAATTAAAATGGAAAAATGGGGAATTGGGGAGAAGGTAGGGATTTCAGCTCATTCATGTCCCTTCCCCAAAAAAGAATTTGGATAAAAATCATTTCCGTCCCCTCCCTGAATAAGAAAGTGCGTATAAAATCGTCCCCATACTCTCCCAAAATAGGAAAAATCCCCGAAGGACCTCTTCCTCGTGGGGATTTCTGCCATCCCTAACTAAGCACTGATGTCATATGACCGTTCAATTACAGCAACTTTTATGAATCAATGCAAAAAAATTAAATCAGATAATCACTTTTGATTAGAGTTTACACTTAACAAAATACTCTTTTGAGTGTTACATTGACTTGTTTAACAATTTAATGCAATCCGAACGTGCTTCAAGTGTCGACACTCAATGCTTGATGGTCCATGTTTTCTATATTTAATTACTTTTCGATTAGGCTAGGGTGGTCTCTTGTCAATTAGGATTTTGGATACACATAAATTTGTTAAACCTTTTGTTAAGTAAAGTTTGATGGTAAAGTTTCAACCTGTAGGGTGTTATGAATATAATTAATACTATTTTAATCTTTTATAATTTTCCATCCAAAGCTTTTGAACCGACTGTGATGACCCGCAGGGATATCCATTAGATGGTTTCATCTCATACGAAATTGTTAAACAAATCTAAACCATTATTGGATCATTAATCATCGTCAAAGTAAAGCAAATACACCATATATAGCAAGCCAGCTTATAACTTAATGTGTGAAAGATAATGTGCAAAATTTTTTGAACAATAATATAAAAGTGCATCAAGTAACCCAATTTTGGACGCAAATCTCAACAACCAATCTCATGATGTGGCCTTTCTCTTATTGCTTGGCCGGTGACGTTTTGGTTCTGTGACAAGTAGCCTATTGCAAACCATATGATATCTCAGCACAATCTGCAGAAAGCAACAATGTCAAATACCCAAATGCATACTCAAAAGAAAAAATTTCCCTCCATAAATCTGCTCCTGTCTCTATCATGTTGGGGCATTTTATTTACCAAAGGAAAATTTCTGAGTCTTTGTGCATTTTTATTCGCTTTATAAGTTCAATTCCATTCCCTGATAAGTCCCCACATTTCAGCTTACTGCTATTGTCTTGGTTTTCAGGTATGTTTCTATTTTTTTTTTTTGAGAGGAGGTATGTTTCTATTTATATACAGGATACATAAACTAGATTTTTCCTTTTTCCGAATTATGCTTTCCATTTTTATCTTCATAATACATGGTACATAGAACTGGTTTTTTTTTTTTTTTTTTTTTTTTTTTTAAATTTTCGTTTGGGTGAATGGTATATATATATATCATATCATTGATGATATATACATATTATTTTAGAAAATGAATCGAGAAATCAAGAGCCGTTAAGGGATAGTCTAGTTGGCTAGACCACTTATAGTTGAAGTAAGAGGTCAATGTTTCACTTTAATTTTAGAAGAGACCAAAAGAAATAGATATGTTTTGCCCCTCAGGACTTGGCCAAATGAATTTTTAAGTAGCATTATTCAATTGATTGTCAGTTTAAATGTTAGTGTGGGTGGTCACATGGGTTGAAAAATAGATTTGGACTTTGCATATTGAGTGTTTGGCTATCTTCTTGTCTCATTTTTTAGAATTTTTAGGAGT